>CP136056.1:484581470-484876470 GCA_032464435.1 Aegilops umbellulata
GAAAGCAGAACACCAACGACCAGCTGGTCTTCTCCAACCTCTTGCTATTCCAGAATGGAAGTTCGATCATATCGAAATGGACTTCGTGACTGGTTTTCCTAAGTCCAAGCGTGGAAATGATGCTATCTTCGTCGTCATCGACAAGCTCACCAAAGTGGCTCATTTTCTTCCTATCAAAGAGTCCATCACAGCAGCGCAGCTGGCAGAGCTCTACACCTCCAGAATTGTCTCCTTGCACGGCATTCCACAATTGATCTCTTCAGACCGTGGCAGCATCTTTACCTCCAAGTTTTGGGATTCTTTCCAGACGGCCATGGGCACCAATATTCGATTCAGCACAGCGTTCCACCCTCAGACTAGTGGACAAGTCGAGCGTGTCAATCAAATTCTTGAAGATATGCTCAGAGCCTGTGTTATCTCTTTCGGCATGAAGTGGGAGGATTGTCTTCCTTATGCTGAATTCTCTTACAACAACAGCTTTCAAGCCAGCTCGGGCAAAGCCCCATTCGAGATTCTCTATGGCAGAAAGTGCCGTACTCCTCTCAACTGGTCTGAAACCGGTGAACGTCAATTGCTCGGCAATGATTTGATCTCTGAGGCTGAGGCCATGTGCAAGGTGATTCGTGAGAACCTCAAAGCAGCGCAGTCGCGCCAGAAGAGCTATTACGATAGCAAACACCGTGATGTGGCATTCGAGATCGGAGACCATGTTTACCTCCGCGTCTCTCCAATGAAAGGAACTCGCCGCTTCGGTATCAAGGGGAAACTTGCCCCGCGATACGTCGGTCCCTTCAAGATCATCGGGAAACGAGGCGATCTCGCCTATCGACTTGAGCTCCCCTCCAACTTTGCAAATGTGCATGATGTCTTCCACGTGTCACAGCTTCGCAAGTGCTTCAAGGCGCCTGAGCGCACCATCAACTTCGAAGAGATTGATCTTCAAGAAGATTTGTCTTATCATGAGCACCCAGTTGCCATACTTGAGACAACTGAGCGCAAGACTCGCAACAAGTCAATCAAATTCCTCAAAGTGAAATGATCACATCATTCAGACCGAGAAGCCACCTGGGAGCGTGAGGATCACCTACGTTCTGAGTATCCGGAGTTCTTTCAGTCCTAGATCTCGGGTCGAGATCCTCTCGTAGTGGTGGTGTGTTGTAACGCCCCCAATGTAACTTGCCATATTTGTAATCCAACTCTTGCCATTTCCGGCTATGTGCTATGTTATTCCCTCCGTGGTTGGGTTCTCTCCGTTTTGCATTTTGGGTCATGTCATGCATTTCATACCATGTCATCATGTGCATCGCATTCGCATACGCGTTCGTCTCATAAATCCGAGCATCTTTCCCGTTGTCCGTTTTGCAATCCGGCGCTCCTATGTCTCCCGGCGTCCCCTTTTACATTTCTTCGTGAGCGGGTATTAAACATTCTCGGAATGGACCGAGGTTTGACATGCGGCCTCGGTATAGCACCGGTAGACCGCCTGTCAAGTTTCGGGTCAATCGGAGTTAGTTTGGTACTCCAACGGTTAACCGGGTAACCGTGAAGGCCTCGTGTGTGTTGCAGCCCAACACCCCTTCAAAACAGCCCAATAACCCATCTAAGTCACTCCCATGTCCTCCGCCGTTCGATCACGATCGCGTGGGCGAAAACCGCACTCCGTTTGGAGCTCCCTAGCTCCTTCTAGCTATAAAAACGTCTCCCCCGTCTAAATCTGAGAGAGAGACCCCGAAACCCTAGTTTCTCCCTCGAAATCCGCGCCTCCCCACTGTTCAACCGCCGCCGCCGCCGCCCGGGCCAACCAGGGGTCGCCACTTGGCACCCCCTGACTGGCCAGCCGCCGCCACGTCGCCTCCGCCCGAGGCCCACTTCGCCGCCGCCTCCTCCCCGCGGGCCCGCGAGCCCGAGGCCGGCCCCCGCGGCCCGCGCCGCCGCCCGCCGGCCTCGCCTCCTCGCCCCGCCTCCGCCGCGGCCGCTCCGCCACCGCTTCGCCACCGCGCCGCCTCTCCGCCACCGCGCCGCCTCGCCGCCACCGCGCCGCCACCGCGCCGCCTCGCCGCCCTCTCCGCGCAGCTCCGCCGCCCCCCTCGCCGTCGCCGGCGCCAGATCCGGGCCGGAGCGCCCAGATCCGGCCGGCCCCCGCCATCGCCGCCGCGTCTCCGGCCGCCCCGCCGCCGCCTCGGTTCGCGTGCGCGCCTGGGTTGACTTTTATCTCCTCCCCGAAATCTCTAAGTCCTTTATTTTCATCATCATCAGTTCTTCTACATGCCATAACTTTGCGTCCGTAGCTCCGTTTCGCGCATATAATATGTCAAACTGTTCGCCTCGAAGAGTACATCATTTTGTTCCATTGCATCATTTTCATTTGAGGTCATCTTGATGCCCGAAATGCTGTAGAAGAGAGCTAGTTGATGTTAGTTGCTGGATCTTATCCGAACATGCACTTTTGTCATTTTTGCCATGATTGATGTGTACCTCCTATGAAGTTGAGTCCTACATGAGTTTTGCAATATGCCATGTTACCTATCCAGAGGATTTTGCCATGTATTTTTATGATCTATGTGGTGACTAGTACAAGCATGCAAACTAGGTGTCTTGATGTTGCTGATTTCAGAGACTTAGTGATTTCACTAAGTCCCTGACTGCTGTTATTTTTATGCCATGTATTCATGTTGTTTCTGAGTGATCTATGCGTAATTTGAGCATGATCAGTAAGGGAGTTTTGAACTTGAGTATTTTTTTAATCCATCCATGCCTTTGTTTGCAATTATGGAGTGCCATAGCTTGAGTCAATCGAGCTCTACTTTTGCTTCAAAATGTAACTGGCAGATTGTTTACATGTTATTCGATTTTGCCAAGCTTGGTGTAGTTGATCCTTGCATGATATGATGTTATTCTTGCCATGTCTAAGTACTATGCCATGTCTTCTTGTTGTATGTATGCTTAGTTAATCATGAAATGCTCTGTAGTGAGTGCATCGAGCTCACGAACATGCCTAGTCGTTAACAGTTTTCTGCCATGTCCAGTTTTCTGCTAAGTTTGAAACCTGTAACGAAACTTGCTTATTTGACATGGGTGTAATCATATTTTCTTGTCCTTTTTGTCTTATGGTCAGTAAGGGACTTTTGTCAAGTGCTATGAGTAGATTCATGCCATGCCTTTTTTGCTATGTTCTGAACCTGTAGCATGTTGTTTCGTTGCTCTGAACACGTCATCCTGATGTTGTTTTCCTGACTTGCTGTTATTTCACCAAGTCTGTGAATCTGTTATAAGTTGTACTTTTGCCATGCTTGTTTGAACCTGTTATGATGTGAGTTAGCCGTAGCTCAGTGTTCATCTTTTGTCGTGCATCTTGAGTACTTTACTGTCATATGCTTTGTTGTCATGTTTGGGTGCAGTAGCTTAATTATTTGTTGCTTGCTAAGTAGCATCATGCTGTTAATGGCAGATTCGTGTCATTCTTGTATTGCTTGCCATTTGCAAACCGTGCATCCGATTCCGGTGATCTTTATATCGATTTCAACCAAAATCACCTAATCTATCCAGTGGCATGCTTGGTTTGCCAAGATTATGCCCTGTCCATCCTTGTCCTTCCGGAGCATGCATTCGCATTGCATATCACCTCTCGCATATCATGCTATGTTTTGCATCATGTTGCTTGCGCATTGCATCGTGATTGATTTTTGGTTCCTTTGCTTGTTCTCTTGTCTTGGGTAGAGCCGGGAGACGAGTACGTGACCGAGGAACCTGTTGAGAACGCTTACGAGGACCAAGCTTTCGACAACTCTGAGAACCTTGCAGGCAAGATGACCATACCCTCGAAATCACTTCTATCTTTGCTAGATTGCTCGCTCTTTTGCTATGCCTATGCTGCGATACCCACCACTTGCTATATTATGCCTCCTATATTGCCATGTCAGCCCCTAACCATCCATGTCCTAGCAAACCGTTGTTTGGCTATGTTACCGCTTTGCTCAGCCCCTCTTATAGCGTTGTTAGTTGCAGGTGATGATGAAGTTTGTTCCTTGTTGGAACATGATCTTGTTGTTCCTTGTTTGGAACATGTTTACTTGTTGGGATATCACAATACCTCTTATTTAATTAATGCATCTATATACTTGGTAAAGGGTGGAAGGCTCGGCCTTATGCCTGGTGTTTTGTTCCACTCTTGCCACCCTAGTTTCCGTCATACCGGTGTTATGTTCCCGGAGTTTGCGTTCCTTACACGGTTGGGTGATTTATGGGACCCCCTTGACAGTTCGCTTTGAATAAGACTTTTCCAGCAAGGCCCAACATTGGTTTTACCTTTCGCCACCTAGCCTTTTTCCCTTGGGTTCTGCAGACTCAAGGGTCATCTTTATTTTAAACCCCCGGGCCAGTTCTCCTTCGATTGCTGGTCCAAACCGAGCGATGTCCGGCGCCCCTTGGGCAACCAGGGTCTATGCCAACCCGACGTCTTGCTCATCCGGTGTGCCCTGAGAACGAGATATGTGCAGCTCCTATCGGGATTTGTCGGCACATCTAGGAGGTTTTGCTGGACTTGTTTTATTGCTGTTGAAATGTCTTGTAGTCCGGGATTCCGAGATTGATCGGGTCTTCCCGGTAGAAGGAATATCCTTCGTTGACCGTGAGAGCTTATCATGGGCTAAGTTGGGACACCCCTGCAGGGTATTATCTTTCGAAAGTCGTGCCCGTGGTTATGAGGCAGATGGGAATTTGTTGATGTCCGGTTGTAGAAAACCCGAAGTTGACCTTAACTAAAACACATCTACCGCGTGTGTAACCGTGATGGTCTCTTCTCGGCAGGGTCCGGGAGGTGAACACGGTTATTGGAGTTATGTCTGACGTTGGTTGTTTCAGGATCACTTCTTGATCACTTCTAGCTTCACGACCGTGCTTTGCCTTCTCTTCTCGCTCTCTTTTGCGCTATAGCCACCATATGCTAGTCGCTTGCTGCAGCTCCACCTCACAAACCCCTTCCCCACCTTTAAGCTTAAATAGTCTTGATCTCGCGGGTGTGAGATTGCTGAGTCCCCGTGACTCACAGATATTATCACCTCAGTTGCAGGTACCAACGATGTCAGTGCAGATGACGCGACCGAGCTCACTTGGGAGTTCGATGAGGAACGTGGCCGCTACTATGTTTCTTTTCCAGATGATCAGTAGTGGAGCCCAGTTGGGTGATCCGGGGATCTGTTTAGCATTTGGGGTAGTCTTCTTTCATTTTGGTACCGTAGTCGGACCTTGAGTGTAACCTGTTTGATGGATGTTAATTATGTACTTGTGTGAAGTGGCGATTGTAAGCCAACTATGTATCTTTCCCCTTTATTTATTACATGGATTGTGTGAAGATTACCTCACTTGCGACATTGCTTTCAATGCGGTTATGCCTCTAAGTCGTGCCTCGACACGTGGGAGATATAGCCGCATCGAGGGCGTTACAAGTTGGTAATCAGAGCCTTTCCCGACCTTAGGAGCCCCCACTGTTTGATCGTCTTTAGTGGCCGAGTTGTGTCTAGAAAAATGTTTTGAGTCATTTAGGAATTATATATCGGAGAGTTTAGGAATTCTTTTTACTTCCCAGTCCCTTCGACCTTCTGGTAAGGCTTCCTGACGTAGAGTTTTGACTCTTCTCTTCTCAAATTTCACTAAAAAAAATTTTAGGATCACGCGGGTATATTACAATCGTTCCGATGGTTTTATGATGACAACATTGTCTTGGTTGCCTCCTGACATTTAGGGGTTGTGGCAGTGTCCCGGGGAGTTGAGCTCCGAGGTGTTGTCGTCATAATTTTATCGTTGCGGTTTTGGAATACCTGAGTTTAGTACGACCGACATCGAAAATCTCTTTTGTACAGTTGTTGGTGAGATAACCCTGATAGCCCAGTACTGCGGCGAGTGCAGGAGTATTGCCATGACTTGTATAACGGATGTGTTTTCGAAGGTTGAGGTAGATGATTTCCGAAGGTTTCTTGGTTATGTGTTGAAGGATGGATACAGCTGGTTGTAGGATTTGCTAGTTTGGGTGAGATATTATGCTTCCCCTGTATCCCCAACACCTGATTGCATAACCAGAAAGTTTCGGGAGTTTATAAGTGGGAATTCTTGTAGCTTTAGTATTTCTTCCGCAGATATTTGGTTTGTGATTGGGTAATCCTTACCAAGTATTTGTTCACTTCCGTACCTTGTTGATTTTATTCCTTACCATGTTCTAAGTGGCTTCTCAGCTTTGGAAGTGTGATGTTTTACATTGGAAATTCATTCGTTCATTCTCGTTCGAATGTTAATTGCGAAGACTATATGTTGCAATTTCGTTCCTTTGATTCAACTTCAATATATCTCTGTCAAGATGCTAATGGATGTCACCCTCTTCAGGATGGCTCCGCCTACTCGTCTGAATCCGGAACGCAATGATGGAGATCAGGCTAACCCTCCGCCACCACCTCCGCCTCCGGAAGCCTGGCAAGCCTTGATGACTGCCACAAATGCCAATGCTCAGATTCTGATTCAGCTCTTGCAAGATCGCAACCAGGGTCAAGCTAATCAAGAGAATCAAGGCCAAGGCAACAATCAGCCGCATTTCGCTTCACTGAACCAGTTTCTTGCTAATCAGCCAAAAACCTTCAGCTACTGTGTCGAGGCCACAGACGCAGATGATTGGCTAGTGGACATCAGCAAGCATTTCGAATGCAGCAATGTGAGACCTGAGGACTTTGTCAAGTTTGCCTCTTTTCAACTCAAAGATCAAGCTGCTGAGTGGTTCCAGCAATACAAAGATTCCAGAGGAGGTCGTGTGATCACTTGGGATGATTTCCGCCGTGACTTCAAAGCACACCACATTCCAGAAAGTGTTGTTGAGCTTAAGCGTGAGGAATTCCGCAATCTCAAGCAAGGCAACATGACTGTCTATCAATACAACACTCAGTTCCAGAAGCTCTCTCGTTTTGCAAGGCAAGACATTCCTGATGAGAAGAGTATGATCTACCAGTTCAGGCGTGGTCTCAGAGAAGATCTGCAGCTTGCTCTCGTGCTTTTCGAGCCATTAAAGTATGATGAATTCTACAACATGGCACTGAAACAAGAAGCTGCTCAGCTCAAGTGTGAGGCGTCTAAGAAGAGAGTCAGAGACGCAGTTCAGTCTTCTTCTTCTTCACTTGTGGCAGCTAAGCAACAGAAGTTCTGGTTGCCTCCTCCTCCTCCGTTCCGTCAGCCTTATCAGCAGAAGAACTCAAGTGGCCGTGGATCTTCCCACCCACCCAACCCTGGCTATCAGAACAAGTCCCAGAATCAAGCTCCAAGGCCAAGTGCTCCTTACCATCGTCCGCTCTCAGAGGTGACTTGTAACAAATGTCAGCAGAAGGGTCACTATGCGAACAAGTGCTTCAACCAGAGGCGCCTTCCGCCTCCTCCTCCTGTGAAATCTTCCAGTAATGCAGTGGTCAAGCATAATCCTAAGTCCGCAAAGGTGAACATGATGAACGCAGCTCAAGCAGAGGATTCTTATGAAGTGATCATGGGTAATCTTCCTGTTAATGATATTCCTGCCAAAGTATTATTTGATACTGGAGCAACGCATTCTTTCATTTCAAGACCTTTTGCATCCATGTACAATTTGCATACTGTCGATCTGCCCAAGCCAATGGCGGTTTCCTCTCCGGGTTTGTTCATGAATACCAAGATGATGGCTCCGGATGTTTCCATCAAGATGGGCAACTATAAATTTCTGTCTTCTCCAATGGTGCTTGGTGATTCTGATATTGATCTTATTCTCGGGATGGACTGGCTTTCTAAGCACAAGGCTCAGCTTGAGTGTGCTGCCAGGGAAATCAAATTGACTCACACTTCGAACGATGTGATCATCTATGCCTCTCGTGACGATACCATTCGGTTGTTTTCTCTCAATGAGATGGGTGAAATGGAGGCTATCTTTCAGATTCCAGTCGTTTGTGAGTACCAAGATGTTTTTCCAGAAGAGCTTCCGGGTATGCCTCCCCGCAGGCCAGTTGAATTCGTTATTGAGCTTGAGCCTGGCACAGAACCCGTTTGCAAGCGTCCTTACAAGCTTGGACCAGATGAGCTCAAGGAATTGAAGATTCAACTCGATAAACAAGAACGTCTGGGTCTGATCAGACCAAGTTCTTCTTCTTGGGGTTGTGGTGTTCTTTTTGTCAAGAAGAAGGATGGCACGGACCGACTTTGCGTCGATTACCGTCCATTGAACAAGAAGACTATCAAGAACAAGTACCCACTTCCCAACATCAATGAGCTATTTGAGCAACTCAAAGGTGCTAAGGTGTTCTCCAAGCTTGACCTTCATATGGGTTATCATCAGATTCGCATTCGTGAAGAAGATATTCCCAAGACAGCATTCAGAACAAGCTTTGGTTCTTATGAATATACTGTCATGTCTTTCGGCCTCGTCAATGCTCCTCCGTATTTCACTCGCTTGATGAATTTCATCTTCAACCCCTACATCAACGAATTTGTCTTGGTCTATCTTGATGATATTTTGGTCTTCTCCAAGAATAAGAAGGATCATGCCGAACATTTGCGGTTGGTACTCGACAAGCTCAAAGAGTATCAATTATATGCGAAGTTCTCCAAATGTGAATTCTGGCTTGATGAAGTTCTTTATCTTGGTCATATCATCTCTGCCAAGGGCATCGCTGTTAATCCAGAGAGGGTGTCTGCAGTTTTGAATTGGAATCCTCCTCAGAATGTCAAGCAGCTTCGCAGTTTTCTTGGACTTGCAAGCTATTGCAGAAGATTCGTTGAGAATTTCTCCAAGATTGCTAAGCCTCTTTCCAACCTTCTCCAGAAGCATGTGAAATATGTCTGGTCTCCTGAGTGTGACATTGCTTTCAACACTCTTAAAGAGAAACTCGTCACTGCTCCAGTTCTGACTCCTCCTGATGAATCCAAGCCTTATGAAGTATTCTGTGATGCTTCTCTACAGGGCCTCGGTGCTGTCTTAATGCAAGAGAAGAAGGTTGTTGCCTATACCTCTCGCCAGTTGAAGCCCAATGAAAGGAACTACCCCACTCACGATCTTGAGTTGGCGGCAGTTGTCCACGCTTTAATAACATGGAGACATCTCCTGTTGGGAAGGAAAGTGGACATCTTCACCGATCACAAGAGTCTCAAGTATATCTTCACTCAGCCTCATCTCAACCTCAGGCAAACTCGATGGGTCGAAATGATTCAAGAGTACAATCCGAGTATCGAATATACTCCAGGCAAGGCTAATGTGGTTGCAGACGCTTTGAGTAGAAAGGCTTATTGCAATAGCTTAATCCTCAAGCCTTTTCAACCGGATCTTTGTGAAGCTTTCCGCAAGTTGAATCTCCAAGTTGTTCCTCAAGGTGTTCTTGCCAACCTCATTGTTTCTCCTACTTTGGAAGATCAGATTCGTGAGGCTCAATTGTTGGATACCATGGTGAAGAAGGTGAAACGTGGTATTGAAAAGAGCATCCCCAAATACAAGTGCTATCGAGTTGATGACAGAGATACTCTTTTCTTCGAGGACCGGATCGTGGTTCCAAAGGGTGATCTTCGTAAAGTCATTATGAACGAAGCGCACAATTCTCTTCTGTCTATTCATCCTGGAAGTACAAAGATGTACCATGACCTCAAGCAGTCGTATTGGTGGACTCGAATGAAGCGTGAGATCGCTCAATTCGTGAATGAGTGTGATGTCTGCAGAAGGGTGAAAGCAGAACACCAACGACCAGCTGGTCTTCTCCAACCTCTTGCTATTCCAGAATGGAAGTTCGATCATATCGAAATGGACTTCGTGACTGGTTTTCCTAAGTCCAAGCGTGGAAATGATGCTATCTTCGTCGTCATCGACAAGCTCACCAAAGTGGCTCATTTTCTTCCTATCAAAGAGTCCATCACAGCAGCGCAGCTGGCAGAGCTCTACACCTCCAGAATTGTCTCCTTGCACGGCATTCCACAATTGATCTCTTCAGACCGTGGCAGCATCTTTACCTCCAAGTTTTGGGATTCTTTCCAGACGGCCATGGGCACCAATATTCGATTCAGCACAGCGTTCCACCCTCAGACTAGTGGACAAGTCGAGCGTGTCAATCAAATTCTTGAAGATATGCTCAGAGCCTGTGTTATCTCTTTCGGCATGAAGTGGGAGGATTGTCTTCCTTATGCTGAATTCTCTTACAACAACAGCTTTCAAGCCAGCTCGGGCAAAGCCCCATTCGAGATTCTCTATGGCAGAAAGTGCCGTACTCCTCTCAACTGGTCTGAAACCGGTGAACGTCAATTGCTCGGCAATGATTTGATCTCTGAGGCTGAGGCCATGTGCAAGGTGATTCGTGAGAACCTCAAAGCAGCGCAGTCGCGCCAGAAGAGCTATTACGATAGCAAACACCGTGATGTGGCATTCGAGATCGGAGACCATGTTTACCTCCGCGTCTCTCCAATGAAAGGAACTCGCCGCTTCGGTATCAAGGGGAAACTTGCCCCGCGATACGTCGGTCCCTTCAAGATCATCGGGAAACGAGGCGATCTCGCCTATCGACTTGAGCTCCCCTCCAACTTTGCAAATGTGCATGATGTCTTCCACGTGTCACAGCTTCGCAAGTGCTTCAAGGCGCCTGAGCGCACCATCAACTTCGAAGAGATTGATCTTCAAGAAGATTTGTCTTATCATGAGCACCCAGTTGCCATACTTGAGACAACTGAGCGCAAGACTCGCAACAAGTCAATCAAATTCCTCAAAGTGAAATGATCACATCATTCAGACCGAGAAGCCACCTGGGAGCGTGAGGATCACCTACGTTCTGAGTATCCGGAGTTCTTTCAGTCCTAGATCTCGGGTCGAGATCCTCTCGTAGTGGTGGTGTGTTGTAACGCCCCCAATGTAACTTGCCATATTTGTAATCCAACTCTTGCCATTTCCGGCTATGTGCTATGTTATTCCCTCCGTGGTTGGGTTCTCTCCGTTTTGCATTTTGGGTCATGTCATGCATTTCATACCATGTCATCATGTGCATCGCATTCGCATACGCGTTCGTCTCATAAATCCGAGCATCTTTCCCGTTGTCCGTTTTGCAATCCGGCGCTCCTATGTCTCCCGGCGTCCCCTTTTACATTTCTTCGTGAGCGGGTATTAAACATTCTCGGAATGGACCGAGGTTTGACATGCGGCCTCGGTATAGCACCGGTAGACCGCCTGTCAAGTTTCGGGTCAATCGGAGTTAGTTTGGTACTCCAACGGTTAACCGGGTAACCGTGAAGGCCTCGTGTGTGTTGCAGCCCAACACCCCTTCAAAACAGCCCAATAACCCATCTAAGTCACTCCCATGTCCTCCGCCGTTCGATCACGATCGCGTGGGCGAAAACCGCACTCCGTTTGGAGCTCCCTAGCTCCTTCTAGCTATAAAAACGTCTCCCCCGTCTAAATCTGAGAGAGAGACCCCGAAACCCTAGTTTCTCCCTCGAAATCCGCGCCTCCCCACTGTTCAACCGCCGCCGCCGCCGCCCGGGCCAACCAGGGGTCGCCACTTGGCACCCCCTGACTGGCCAGCCGCCGCCACGTCGCCTCCGCCCGAGGCCCACTTCGCCGCCGCCTCCTCCCCGCGGGCCCGCGAGCCCGAGGCCGGCCCCCGCGGCCCGCGCCGCCGCCCGCCGGCCTCGCCTCCTCGCCCCGCCTCCGCCGCGGCCGCTCCGCCACCGCTTCGCCACCGCGCCGCCTCTCCGCCACCGCGCCGCCTCGCCGCCACCGCGCCGCCACCGCGCCGCCTCGCCGCCCTCTCCGCGCAGCTCCGCCGCCCCCCTCGCCGTCGCCGGCGCCAGATCCGGGCCGGAGCGCCCAGATCCGGCCGGCCCCCGCCATCGCCGCCGCGTCTCCGGCCGCCCCGCCGCCGCCTCGGTTCGCGTGCGCGCCTGGGTTGACTTTTATCTCCTCCCCGAAATCTCTAAGTCCTTTATTTTCATCATCATCAGTTCTTCTACATGCCATAACTTTGCGTCCGTAGCTCCGTTTCGCGCATATAATATGTCAAACTGTTCGCCTCGAAGAGTACATCATTTTGTTCCATTGCATCATTTTCATTTGAGGTCATCTTGATGCCCGAAATGCTGTAGAAGAGAGCTAGTTGATGTTAGTTGCTGGATCTTATCCGAACATGCACTTTTGTCATTTTTGCCATGATTGATGTGTACCTCCTATGAAGTTGAGTCCTACATGAGTTTTGCAATATGCCATGTTACCTATCCAGAGGATTTTGCCATGTATTTTTATGATCTATGTGGTGACTAGTACAAGCATGCAAACTAGGTGTCTTGATGTTGCTGATTTCAGAGACTTGGTGATTTCACTAAGTCCCTGACTGCTGTTATTTTTATGCCATGTATTCATGTTGTTTCTGAGTGATCTATGCATAATTTGAGCATGATCAGTAAGGGAGTTTTGAACTTGAGTATTTTTTTAATCCATCCATGCCTTTGTTTGCAATTATGGAGTGCCATAGCTTGAGTCAATCGAGCTCTACTTTTGCTTCAAAATGTAACTGGCAGATTGTTTACATGTTATTCGATTTTGCCAAGCTTGGTGTAGTTGATCCTTGCATGATATGATGTTATTCTTGCCATGTCTAAGTACTATGCCATGTCTTCTTGTTGTATGTATGCTTAGTTAATCATGAAATGCTCTGTAGTGAGTGCATCGAGCTCACGAACATGCCTAGTCGTTAACAGTTTTCTGCCATGTCCAGTTTTCTGCTAAGTTTGAAACCTGTAACGAAACTTGCTTATTTGACATGGGTGTAATCATATTTTCTTGTCCTTTTTGGCTTATGGTCAGTAAGGGACTTTTGTCAAGTGCTATGAGTAGATTCATGCCATGCCTTTTTTGCTATGTTCTGAACCTGTAGCATGTTGTTTCGTTGCTCTGAACACGTCATCCTGATGTTGTTTTCCTGACTTGCTGTTATTTCACCAAGTCTGTGAATCTGTTATAAGTTGTACTTTTGCCATGCTTGTTTGAACCTGTTATGATGTGAGTTAGCCGTAGCTCAGTGTTCATCTTTTGTCGTGCATCTTGAGTACTTTACTGTCATATGCTTTGTTGTCATGTTTGGGTGCAGTAGCTTAATTATTTGTTGCTTGCTAAGTAGCATCATGCTGTTAATGGCAGATTCGTGTCATTCTTGTATTGCTTGCCATTTGCAAACCGTGCATCCGATTCCGGTGATCTTTATATCGATTTCAACCGAAATCACCTAATCTATCCAGTGGCATGCTTGGTTTGCCAAGATTATGCAATGTCCATCCTTGTCCTTCCGGAGCATGCATTCGCATTGCATATCACCTCTCGCATATCATGCTATGTTTTGCATCATGTTGCTTGCGCATTGCATCGTGATTGATTTTTGGTTCCTTTGCTTGTTCTCTTGTCTTGGGTAGAGCCGGGAGACGAGTACGTGACCGAGGAACCTGTTGAGAACGCTTACGAGGACCAAGCTTTCGACAACTCTGAGAACCTTGCAGGCAAGATGACCATACCCTCGAAATCACTTCTATCTTTGCTAGATTGCTCGCTCTTTTGCTATGCCTATGCTGCGATACCCACCACTTGCTATATTATGCCTCCTATATTGCCATGTCAGCCCCTAACCATCCATGTCCTAGCAAACCGTTGTTTGGCTATGTTACCGCTTTGCTCAGCCCCTCTTATAGCGTTGTTAGTTGCAGGTGATGATGAAGTTTGTTCCTTGTTGGAACATGATCTTGTTGTTCCTTGTTTGGAACATGTTTACTTGTTGGGATATCACAATACCTCTTATTTAATTAATGCATCTATATACTTGGTAAAGGGTGGAAGGCTCGGCCTTATGCCTGGTGTTTTGTTCCACTCTTGCCACCCTAGTTTCCGTCATACCGGTGTTATGTTCCCGGAGTTTGCGTTCCTTACACGGTTGGGTGATTTATGGGACCCCCTTGACAGTTCGCTTTGAATAAGACTTTTCCAGCAAGGCCCAACATTGGTTTTACCTTTCGCCACCTAGCCTTTTTCCCTTGGGTTCTGCAGACTCAAGGGTCATCTTTATTTTAAACCCCCGGGCCAGTTCTCCTTCGATTGCTGGTCCAAACCGAGCGATGTCCGGCGCCCCTTGGGCAACCAGGGTCTATGCCAACCCGACGTCTTGCTCATCCGGTGTGCCCTGAGAACGAGATATGTGCAGCTCCTATCGGGATTTGTCGGCACATCTGGGAGGTTTTGCTGGACTTGTTTTATTGCTGTTGAAATGTCTTGTAGTCCGGGATTCCGAGATTGATCGGGTCTTCCCGGTAGAAGGAATATCCTTCGTTGACCGTGAGAGCTTATCATGGGCTAAGTTGGGACACCCCTGCAGGGTATTATCTTTCGAAAGTCGTGCCCGTGGTTATGAGGCAGATGGGAATTTGTTGATGTCCGGTTGTAGAAAACCCGAAGTTGACCTTAACTAAAACACATCTACCGCGTGTGTAACCGTGATGGTCTCTTCTCGGCAGGGTCCGGGAGGTGAACACGGTTATTGGAGTTATGTCTGACGTTGGTTGTTTCAGGATCACTTCTAGCTTCACGACCGTGCTTTGCCTTCTCTTCTCGCTCTCTTTTGCGCTATAGCCACCATATGCTAGTCGCTTGCTGCAGCTCCACCTCACAAACCCCTTCCCCACCTTTAAGCTTAAATAGTCTTGATCTCGCGGGTGTGAGATTGCTGAGTCCCCGTGACTCACAGATATTATCACCTCAGTTGCAGGTACCAACGATGTCAGTGCAGATGACGCGACCGAGCTCACTTGGGAGTTCGATGAGGAACGTGGCCGCTACTATGTTTCTTTTCCAGATGATCAGTAGTGGAGCCCAGTTGGGTGATCCGGGGATCTGTTTAGCATTTGGGGTAGTCTTCTTTCATTTTGGTACCGTAGTCGGACCTTGAGTGTAACCTGTTTGATGGATGTTAATTATGTACTTGTGTGAAGTGGCGATTGTAAGCCAACTATGTATCTTTCCCCTTTATTTATTACATGGATTGTGTGAAGATTACCTCACTTGCGACATTGCTTTCAATGCGGTTATGCCTCTAAGTCGTGCCTCGACACGTGGGAGATATAGCCGCATCGAGGGCGTTACAATATCAAAGGAAAGGAAAATGTTGTGGCGGATGCGCTTTCCCGTATATGCATGCTCGTTACTCAACTTGAATTAAATGCCATTGGCTTTGAGCATATCAAAGACTTGTATGAGCATGATCCTACTTTTGCTATTCCTTATGCCAAATGTTTGACGAATATGTCTTGGAAATGCTATTACCTCAAAGATGGTTACCTTATGAGAGCTAACAAACTATGCATCCCCGAGTCTTCTCTTCGTTTGTTGCTTTTTCAAGAATCTCATGGCGGAGGACTAATGGGACATTTTGGACGTGACAAGACATTCGCCACGCTCTCCAAGAACTACTTTTGGCCTAAGATGTTTCACGGCGTCAACCGCTTCACCAACCGATGATCTACATGCCGCAAAGCTAAGTCTAAAGCTCAATCTCATGGCCTCTACATGCGACTTCCAATTCCATATCAACCATGGGAAGATATTAGCATGGATTTTGTGCTTGGTTTGCCTAGAACTAGAAATGGCAATGATTCCGTTTTTGTTGTTGTGGACCGATTCTCCAAAATGGCTCATTTCATTCCTTGCAACAAGACAGACGATGCTTCACATGTTGCAAATTTGTTTTGTAGGGAAATCTTGCGCCTTCATGGAGTGCCAAAGACGATTGTCTCAGACCGCGACGTCAAGTTCTTGAGTTGCTTTTGGAAGACCTTGTGCGCCAAGCTCGGAATCAAGCTTTTGTTCTCTTCGGCATACCATCCACAAACCGATGGCCAAACGGAGGTGACGAACCGCACACTCTCCACTCTACTACGCGTGTTGATAAAGAAGAACATCAAGGAGTGGGAGGAGTGCCTACCTATCGCCGAGAACGCCTACAACCGTGCAAGACATTAGAATACCGGCAAGTCCCCCTTTGAGGTCGTCTACGGTTTCAACCCATTGTCCCCATTGGACATTCTTCCTCTACCGCTACAAGAGCGCACAAACATGGACGCGAGTGCCCGAGTCAACTACATCAAGAAGATGCATGAAGATACAAGGCATACAATCGAGCGCCAAGTACACCGACCCGCGACCAAGCTCAACGTCAACAAGCAACCCATGATATTCAATGTTGGAGATCTTGTGTGGCTACACCTTCACAAGGACCGCTTCCCCAACAAACGCAAGTCCAAACTTCTACCACAAGCGGATGGACCCTTCAAGGTGCTTGCACGCTACAACAACAACGCCTACAAGATCGACCTCCCACGCGACAAGTACTCCGTGAGCGACATTTTCAATGTCAAAGATCTCTCCCCGTACCATGGTGATGAGGATTTTGATCCGAGCTCGGATCTTTCCCAAGGGAGGGGAGATGATGCGGAGCATCCTACGGTCATCCCCATGGACCTACCATCGTCTCATCAAGAGCCAAGAGGACCCATGACACGAGCACGAGCTAGAGCTCTCGAGAACGAGGTGACTTCCTTCCTTAGCAATATCACATATGATCCACTCGGGACATGGATACCGTTGGAAATATGCCCTAGAGGCAATAATAAAATGGTTATTATTATATTTCCTTGTTCATGATAATTGTCTATTGTTCATGCTATAATTGTGTTAATCGGAGATCGTAATACATGTGTGAATACATAGACCACAACATGTCCCTAGTGAGCCTCTAGTTGACTAGCTCGTTGATCAATAGATGGTTACGGTTTCCTGACCATGGACATTGGATGTCATTGATAACGGGATCACATCATTAAGAGAATGATGTGATGGACAAGACCCAATCCTAAGCATAGCACAAAGATCGTATAGTTCGTCTGCTAGAGCTTTTCTAATGTCAAGTATCCTTTCATTAGACCATGAGATTGTGCAACTCCCGGATACCGTAGGAGTACTTTGGGTGTGCCAAACGTCACAATATAACTGGGTGGCTATAAAGGTGCACTACGGTAACCCCGAAAGTATCTGTTAGGTTGGCACGAATCGAGACTAGGATTTGTCACTCCGTATGACGGAGAGGTATCTCTGGGCCCACTCGGTAAGACATCATCGTAATGAGCTCAATGTGACTAAGGGGTTGGTCACGAGATGATGTGTTATGGAACGAGTAAAGTGACTTGCCAGTAACGAGATTGAATGAGGTATTGGGATACCGACGATCGAATCTCGGGCAAGTAACGTACCGATTGACAAAGGGAATTGTATACAGGATTGATTGAATCCTCGACATCATGGTTCATCCGATGAGATCATCGTGGAACATGTGGGAGCCAACATGGGTATCCAGATCCCGCTGTTGGTTATTGGCCGGAGAGATGTCTCGGTCATGTCTGCATGATTCCCAAACTCATAGGGTCTACACACTTAAGGTTCGATGACGCTAGGGTTACAGGGAAAGTTTGTACGCGGTTATCGAATGTTGTTCAAAGTCCCGGATGAGATCCCGGACGTCACGAGGAGTTCCGGATTGGTCTGGAGGTGAAGATTTATATATGGGAAGTCATCATACGGTCACCGGAAGGGTTCAGGGGTTTATCGGTATTGTACCGGGACCACCGAAGGGGTTCCGAGGGTCCACCGGGAGGGTCCACCTGCCCCGTAGGGCCCTATGGGCTGTTTGTGGAAGGGAACCAGCCCCTAAGTGGGCTGGGCACACGCCATCCCCCCTAGGTCCCATGCACCTAGGGTTGGGGGGGGGGAACCCTAAAGGGGGCACCCCCTTCGCCCTATAAATAGAGGGGTGGAGGGAGGGAAGCAACACCACATCCAAGGCGCAGCCCTCCCCCTCCTCAACACCTCCTCCTCCTCCCGCGAAGCTTGGCGAAGCCCTACCGGAGTACCACGCTGCTCCAACACCACCAGCCGTCGTGCTGCTGCTGGACGGAGTATTCCCCAACCTCTCCCTCTCTCCTTGTTGGATCAAGGCGTGGGAGATGTCACCGGGTTGCACGTGTGTTGAACGCAGAGGCGCCGTTGTTCGGCGCTTGGATCGGAATCAACCGCGATCTTAATCGCTACGAGTATGACACCCTCATCCGCGTTTGTGTAACGCTTCCGTGTCGCTATCTTCAAAGGTATGAAGATGCACTCCCCTCTCGTTGCTAGTAAACTCGATAGATTGATCTTGGTGATGCGTAGAAATTTTTTAATTTCTGCAACGATCCCCAACAGTGGCATCATGAGCTAGGTCTATGTGTAGTTTCTAAGCACGAGTAGAACACAAGTTGTTGTGGGCGTCGATTTTGTCAATTTACTTGCCGTTACTAGTCTTATCTTGATTTGGCGGCATCGTGGGATGAAGCGGCCTGGACCGACCTTACACATATGCTTACGTGAGACAGGTTCCATCGACCGACATGCACTAGTTGCATAAGGTGGCTAGCGGGTGTCTGTCTCTCCCACTTTAGTCGGATCGGATTCGATGAAAAGGGTCCTTATGAAGGGTAAATAGAAATTGGCATATCACGTTGTGGTTTTGGCATAGGTAAGAAACGTTCTTGCTAGAAACCAATAGCAGCCACGTAAAAACTTGCAACAACAATTAGAGGATGTCTAACTTGTTCTTGCAGCATATGCCGTGTGGTGATACGGCCAAAAGGATGTGATGAATGGTACATGTGATGTATGAGATTGATCATGTTCTTGTAATAGGAATCACGACCTTCATGTCGATGAGTATGACAACCGGCAGGAGCCATAGGAGTTGTCTTAATTTATTGTATGACCTGCGTGTCACTAAAAACGCCATGTAATTACTTTACTTTATTGCTAACCGTTAGCCATAGTAGTAGAAGTAATAGTTGGCGAGACAACTTCATGGAGACACGATGATGCAGATCATGATGATGGAGATCATGGTGTCATGCCGGCGACGATGATGATCATGGCGCCCCGAAGATGGAGATCAAAAGGAGCAAAATGATATTGGCCATATCATGTCACTATTTGATTGCATGTGATGTTTATCATGTTTTTGCATATTATTTGCTTGGAACGACGGTAGCTTAAATAAGATGATCCCTTGCAATAATTTCAAGAAAGTGTTCCCCCTAACTGTGCACCGTTGCTAAGGCCCGTTGTTCCGAAGCACCACGTGATGATCGGGTGTGATAGGTTCTAACGTTCGCATACAACGGGTTTCTGATTCGAATACGATCAGTGAACCGTTCCAAAGGGGTTAAGCTAAGATTCGGATGCGATCATATAGCCCCCAGTGGCTGTGGCGATGCCGATCAAGTGGGTATCGACATCTATATTCTCTTTGGTTTGAATATGACCTATGTTTGAACAGGAAGCCCCCAAGTGACCATAAGAGTTGTTTAATGACGCTGATTTGAATACGATCCACGTCAGACCCAAAGGGGTTAAGCTATGATTCAAATATGATCAAGAAGCCCCCAAGTGGGTTTGGCAGTATGCCGATCAAGTGGGTATCGACAGCTATGTTCTCTTTGGTTTCGATACGACCTATGTTTGAACAGGAAGCCCCCAAGTGACCATGGCTAGATTCAGATATGATCATAAGCCGGACCAAAGGAAAAGCCGGATTCAGATATGACCCGCTCCCTCTTGGTTATCTCCACCACCTAACAAAGAAAACACATAAACCTTTTTTGGGGTGGAAAAAAGGACAGAGGTCCTGCTTTATTGCTTTATATAATATATACATTGTATAAATATATACACATTAGAGCCGGTGGCTCAAGTATAGTAAGGCCCAAGATGAGCGATATTCCACGGCCGGCGGGTCTCCTCCTCCGACTTACGTGAGTCTTTGTGCTCTTGAACATCGATAAGGTAATATGACCCGTTGTTCAGATTCTTACTGACCACAAAAGGTCCTTCCCAAGGAGGGGATAGCTTGTGCATGTCAGATTGATCCTGGATGAGTTGGAGTACTAAGTCGCCTTCTTGAAAGGTCCTGGACCTAACCTGGCGGCTGTGGTAGCGGTGCAGGTCTTGCTGATAAATCGCCGAGCGAGCTATTGCCAAGTCTCGCTCTTCATCCAACAAATCAAGTGCATCTTGACGAGATTTTTCATTGTCCGACTCAACATAAGCCGCCACACGGGGCGAGTCATGACGGATGTCACTTGGCAGGACCGCCTCTGCTCCATACACCATAAAGAAAGGTGTGTAACCCGTAGATTTGTTAGGTGTAGTATTGATGCTCCAAAGTACAGAGGGTAATTCCTCCACCCAACAACCCGGCGCCCGCTGCAAGGGGACCAGGAGTCAGGGCTTGATACCCTTCAAGATCTCTTGATTAGCTCGTTCCGCTTGACCATTGGATTGAGGATGAGCCACAGCCGAAACGTCAAGCCGGATATGTTCTCGTTGACAGAACTCTTCCATAGCTCCTTTGGAAAGGTTAGTGCCATTATCAGTTATGATGCTGTGTGGAAAACCAAAACGAAAAATCACATTTTTCATGAACTGGACCGCCGTGGCTGCATCACACTTACTGACTCGCTCCGCCTCAACCCACTTTGTAAACTTGTCAACCGCTACCAAGAGGTGCGTCTTTTTATCCTTAGACCTTTTGAAAGGCCCGACCATGTCAAGCCCCCAGACTGCGAACGGCCAAGTAATTGGAATCATCCTCAATTCTTGAGCCGGCACATGGGCTCGTCGTGAGAACTTCTGACATCTGTCACATTTAGTGACCAGATCTTCTGCATCAGCATGAGCCGCCAGCCAATAAAACCCATGACGGAAAGCTTTGGTCACAAGAGATTTTGAGCCGGCATGATGACCACAATCGCCTTCATGGATCTCACGGAGTATCTCCTGACCCTCCGTAGGTGACACGCATCGTTGAAACGCTCCCGTGACGCTGCAGTGATGTAACTCACCATTAACAACTGTCATGGACTTTGACCACCGGACGATTTTTCTTGCCAAGGTCTCGTCTTCAAGCAACTCTCCCCGGGTCATATAAGCCAAATAATGCACTGTCCAATCCGGGATAATGTGGAGAGCCGCTACCAGTTGTGCCTCCGGGTCTGGCACTGCCAGATCTTCTTCTGTAGGTAACTTGACAGAAGGATTATGCAAAACATCAAGAAAGGTGTTAGGCGGTACCAGCTTACGCTGAGATCCCAGCCGGCTTAAGGCATCAGCCGCCTCATTCTTCCTTCGATCAATATGTTCCACCACATAACCCTTGAAGTGCCCAGCTACAGCATCAACTTCACGATGGTAAGTCGCCATAAGGGGATCCTTGGAGTCCCACTTGCCTGACACCTGTTGAGCCACAAGGTCTGAGTCTCCTAAGCACCTTACCCGGCTCAAGTTCATCTCTTTGGCCATCCTGAGACCACGGAGTAAGGCCTCGTACTCAGCTGCATTGTTAGTGCAAGGAAACATAAGCCGGAGCACATAACAAAATTTGTCACCTCGAGGGGAAGTTAATACGACTCTAGCCCCCGAGCCTTCCAACTGTCTGGACCCATCAAAGTGAATAGTCCAATATGTGTTATCGGGCTTCTCCTCAGGTGCTTGTAGCTCTGTCCAGTCATTGATAAAATCCACCAAAACTTGAGACTTAATGGCAGTGCGTGGCATATACTTCAGACCATGAGGCCCAAGCTCAATAGCCCACTTAGCAACTCGTCCTGTGGCCTCTCTATTCTGGATAATGTCTCCCAAGGGGGAAGAACTCACCACAGTGATAGGGTGACCTTGGAAGTATTGCTTCAGCTTCCGGCTTGCCATAAACACTCCGTACACAAGTTTCTGCCAATGAGGGTACCTCTGCTTCGACTCAATGAGCACCTCACTGACATAATAAACCGGCCGTTGAACCGGATGCTCCTTACCAGCCTCCTTGCGCTCTACCACAATTGCAACACATATAACAGCAAAGGCTCTTTATCAATTGGAGCTGCAAGGACCGGTGGCTCAGACAACTGCATCTTTAAATCCTCAAAAGCAGCATTAGCAGCATCACTCCAGACAAAGGTGTCTGCTTTCTTCATCATCTGATACAGCGGAAGGGCCTTCTCGCCCAACCGGCTTATGAACCTACTTAAGGCAGCAACACGACCCACCAGTCGTTGAACATCATTAATACACGCCGATTTAGCCAAAGAAGTGATTGCCTTGATCTTCTCCGGATTAGCTTCGATGCCCCTATTTGAGACCAAGAATCCCAAAAGCTTGCCTGCAGGTACACCAAACACGCACTTCTCTAGGTTAAGCATCATCTTGTAAACCCGGAGGTTATCAAAGATTTCTCTAAGGTCAGATATCAAGGTTTCCGTCTCTCTGGACTTCACCACTATATCATCCACATAAGCATGAACGTTGCTCCCAATCTAATTGTGGAGACAATTCTGTACACACCGCTGATAAGTCGCCTGTGCACTCTTGAGCCCAAAAGGCATAGACACATAGCAAAAGGCTCCAAACGGAGTGATGAAAGCCGTCATCTCCTGGTCCTTAACTCCCATCTTAATCTGATGATAACCAGAGTAAGCATCCAAAAAACTCAAACGCGCACAACCCGCCGTAGCATCAATAATTTGATCAATACGGGGGAGAGCGAAAGGATCAGCCGGACAAGCTTTATTTAAATCTGTGTAATCCACACACATCCGCCAGGTGCCGTTTTTCTTGAGTACGAGCACCGGGTTAGCCAACCACTCCGGGTGAAAAACTTCAATAATGAACCCAGCCGCCAAGAGCCGGCGACCTCCTCTCCGATAGCCTTTCGCCGTTCCTCATTGAATTGTCGCAGAAATTGTCTGACCGGCTTATACTTCAGATCAATATTAAGAGTGTGCTCAGCGAGTCCTCTTGGTACACCCGACATGTCAGAAGGCTTCCATGCAAAGATGTCCCGGTTCTCACGGATGAACTCGATGAGCGCGCTTTCCTATTTAGGATCCAAGTTGGCACTGATGCTGAACAGCTTAGATGAATCGCCTGGAGTAAAATCAACAAGCTTGGTCTCTGCAGCCGACTTAAACTTCATGGCCGGGTCATGTTCCGTGGTTGGCTTTTTGAGGGAGGTCATATCCGCCGGGTCAATGTTATCTTGGTAAAATTTGAGCTCCTCTGCTGCACAGACAGATTCAGCATAAGCCGCGTCACCTTCTTCGCATTCCAGGGCCACCTTTCGACTTCCATGCACAGTGATGGTACCCTTGTAACCCGGCATCTTGAGCTGCAAGTAAACATAACACGGGCGCGCCATAAACTTGGCATAAGCCGGCCGTCCAAACAAAGCGTGATACGGGCTCTTGATTTTGACCACCTCAAAGGTTAACTTCTCAGCCCTGGAATCATGTTCGTCTCCAAAGGCCACCTCCAGCTCAATCTTACCGACGGGGTAAGCCGACTTACCAGGCACCACTCCATGGAACACGGTATTGGATGTCTTTAAATTCTTGTCAGTTAAGCCCATGCGCCAAAAGGTTTCGTAGTAGAGGATGTTGATGCTGCTACCTCCATCCATGGGCACCTTAGTGAATTTATAACCACCGACCTGTGGTGCCACCACCAGTGCCAATTGACCCGGATTATCAACCCGGGGAGGGTGATCCTCCCTACTCCAGATAATGGGCTGTTCCGACCACCTAAAGTAACGAGGGACTACCGGCTCAATAGAGTTCAAAGCCCACTTATGAATTTTCTGATCACGTTTGCACAAACTAGTAGTGAACACGTGATACTGCCCACTATTTAGCTGCTTTGGATGGCTCTGGTAACCCGACTGCTGCTGCTGCTGTCCTCCTTGGCTGGGCTGCTGTTGGTTATAACCGCTCTGGCTTCCCTGGAAACCGGAACCTGAACCGCCGCCCGGGACATGAAAACCGCCAGCTCCTGAGCCGCAACCCGGGCCTTGATTGCCATCAAACTTATTAGAATTCTTGAAAGACTTCATGATTGCGCAATCCTTCCATAAATGAGTCGTTGGCCGTTCCCGGGTGCCGTGTTTCGGGCAGGGCTCATTGAGTAGTTGTTCAAGAGATGGACCTGACCCACCAAACCGAGGGGGTGGCTTTCCTTTGCGCTTCTGATTGTTACCCTGTGCATTGGCCACAAATTCCGGGTTACCGTCTGCCTTACGCTTATTGCCTCCTTGATTTGTCGGGTTATGCTGTTGACCCTTTCCATTGTCGTTCTTCTTTCCCTTCCTGTCTTTTCCTCGTCAGACGCGGGATCCTTGGTACTATCATAATCGGCATACTTGACTAAAGCCGCCATCAGCGTCCCCATATCATTGCAATCACGCTTAAGGCGCCCCAGCTTCTGTCTCAGAGGCTCAAAGCGACAATTCTTTTCCAGCATGAGAACTGCTGAGCCGGCATCCATCTTGTTAGACGAATGTATTATATCTTTGACCCGGCGCACCCAATGAGTCGTGGATTCACCTTCCTCCTGCTTACAATTTGTCAAGTCCACAATCGACATAGACTGCCTGCAGGTATCTTTGAAGTTCTGGATAAAACGAGCCTTTAACTCTGCCCATGAACTAATGGAATTGGGTGGCAAGCCCTTTAACCAAGAACGGGTCGTTTCGTCCAACATCATGGTGAAGTATTTAGCCATTGCTGCGTCACTAACCTCCAGCAGCTCCATGGCCATCTCATAACTTTTGATCCACGCCCCAGGCTATAAATTGGCCGTATAATTCGGCACCTTTCGAGGCCCCTTGAAATCCTTGGGCAGACGTACATTACGTAGAGCCGGCACCAGACAAGGAACACATCTGGTTCTAGTAGCAACACCCGCCTCAACGGAAGTCGTCGGGTAAGCCGGTAAGTCCTGTTGGGCCGATAGCCGAGTCGCTAGCTGAGTCGCCCGCTCGTCCTCCTGACGTATCCGATCCTGAACCGGGTTATACCCGTCAGGCTGGTTCCGGCGCTGAGCGTTGCTTGACAGGGCCTCTGACTCCATGTGTCTGCTGTAACTCGGGCTCCGGTTTTGACGATGCGGAGCTAACCAGGGCGGAGGAGTTGAATGAATCATGTCTCGGCTGTAGGAGTAAGTCTCTTGCTGAGCCAAAGCTGTCTGGACAAGTTCTCTGATCCTCCGGGTCTCCACCGCTGTCGGATCATCACCGTCCACTGGGAGAGCCGCCAAACGCGCTGATGTTGTGATTAAATTATCCATGGGGTTGGAGAAGTGACCTGGTGGTATTGGTATGTAACGGGGCAATGCCATATTGCCGTGAAGAGGCGCCATCACCTGAGGCTGAACCGGGCCCCCCGCTCTGGATGTCATAAATTGATTTGCACTTGGCGGGTTACTTGGGCCAGCTCCGGGTGTAGCGAAGAGATTCCGAGGATCATAAGTCGGAGGTAAATGGGACTGAGTTTTCTAATGTCTCCTCCTCATTACCTCATTAGATGCGTTCAGACACATCGTGAGCTGAAAAGCCTCTGCCTGAAGTTGTTGTGCCCGTACATCCAAAGTCGCCCGCTCTGTGGCTAATCTAGTATCTTCAGCTGCTAAGGTTTCCTTGGCCTTGGCGATCTCCTCACGAACCTGTGCCACCTCTGCCTCATGCTCAGATTGGTTCGCAGGGATGACTATAGCGGTTAACAGGGCCGTAAGTTTTTCCATGAGATCCATCAGCACCTGAGCCGGTGAGCGCACAGGGCCTCCTGCCCCTACCGCTCCTAACCCGGACGTTATCGCTGCTGAGGCCGTAGAACTTTGGCCGGGTTGAGTACCAGCCATAAAGACTCCTGCCTAGTTTGGTGACTTTGAGGGGTCCGAAATAGTGCTGCCATCAGAACAGCCCCCAAGCACACCATCTTGAACTTGGTACAGCGAATCCATTGAGCCGGCGGATGAATCACCGTCCGAGAGGACGGCCGGCTCACCATTACCTTCAGATCCTTCAGAAAGCTCGCCTCCATGGATGCAACCCACGAAGGCACGCTTCACGACGGGTTGAGCCCGGGCGGGTCTCGCACGCTGAGCCGTCTCGACGAGGTCGGTGCAGTTGTCCGGCTCAGGGCCCGACTCACCAATCCGGCCGATGAAGACGTGAATTCCGCCAAAGGGGACCCGGTACCCGTACTCAATTGAGCCGGCGTCGGGGCCCCAGCCTTCGTCGTCGATGTAGATCTTGCCGCGACGACTCTTGGTCATCCGGCCGACTGCGTATCCCTTGAGCCCTTCGAAGCTGCCCTTCAAGAACTCAAATCCACCGTACGCTGGCCTATGGTGGGCGCCAACTGTCGTGGAATTGTCACGGCAGATGTCCTCTTGCAAGGACTTAGTCGTGGAGCCATCACAACTAGGAAGCTTAAAGGGGTTAATCGGGACAAAGACACGCGAGGTTTATACTAGTTCAGCCCCTTGCGGTGAAGGAAGGCCTACGTCTAGTTGGGTTGGTATTGCTTGATGTTTCGATGACCAGGGAGCGAGATACGCTATGCCCGGTTCTCGATGAGTTGTTTTTTTTTCCTAAGCCGCTTGGCGGGTCGTCCCCTTATATACACGGGTTGATGCCCTGCGGCCTACAGAGTCTCGGCCGGCTCATAAACAGTGTCCGGCTCGGCGACTATTTACTTCTACCTTACAGCACAAGTTATGCCATCATGGCGGTTTATCTTTACGGGCTTGAAGTCGCCGGTGGGCCTTTAGTCCCTTTAATGAACCGCCATCTTCATGCCTTGGTCTTGGGCTTCTGATGAGCCTCTCTTTGCGTAACCCGGCCCCTTCTGAGCGGCTTACACAAATAGTTATATCCCCGACAACGGGTGTAAGCCATATTTACACACGCAATACACTTAGGTTGACTTGACGAGCCTAGCATGTACAGACATGGCCTCGGAACACGGAACACCGAAAGGTCGAACATGAGTCGTATAAAAGATACGATCAACATGAAGATGTTCACCGATGATGACTAGTCCGTCTCACGTGATGATCGGAAACGGCCTAGTTGACTCGGATCATGTATCACTTAGATGACTAGAGGGATGTCTGTCTGAGTGGGAGTTCATTAAATAATTTGATTAGATGAACTTAATTATCATGAACATAGTCTAAAAAATCTTTGCAATATGTCTTGTAGATCAAATGGCCCATGCTAATGTTGCCCTCAACTTCAGCGCGTTCCTAGAGAAAACCAAGCTAAAAGACGATGGTAGCAACTACACGGACTGGGTCTGTAACCTGAGGATTATCCTCATAGCTGCCAAGAAAGCATATGTCCTTGAAGCACCGCTAGGTGATGCACCTGTTTTCCCAGCAACTCAAGACGTTATGAACGCCTGGCAGTCGCGTAGTGATGATTACTCCCTGGTTCAGTGCGGCATGCTTTACAGCTTAGAACCGGGGCTCCAAAAGCATTTTGAGCACCACAGAGCATATGAGATGTTCCAAGAGCTGAAAATGGTTTTCCAAGCTCATGCCCGGCTCGAGAGATATGAAGTCTCCGACAAGTTCTACAGTTGTAAGATGGAGGAGAATAGTTCTGTCAGCGAGCACATACTCAAAATGTCTGGGTTACACAATCGCTTATCTCAGCTGGGAGTTAATCTCCCGGATGACACGGTCGTTGACAGAATCCTTCAGTCGCTCCCACCTAGCTACAAGAGCTTTGTGATGAACTTCAATATGCAGGGGATGGAAAAGACCATTCCTGAGGTATATTCAATGCTGAAATCAGTGGAGGTGGAGATCAAAAAGGAACATCAAGTGTTGATGGTGAATAAAACCACTAAGTTCAAGAAAGGCAAGGGTAAAAAGAACTTCAAGAAGGACGACAAGGGAGTTGCCGCGCCCGGTAAGCCAGTTGCCGGGAAGAAGCCAAAGCATGGACCCCAAGCCTGAGACTAAGTGCTTTTATTGCAAGGGAAACGGTCACTGGAACTGGAACTGCCCCAAGTACATAACGGATAAGAAGGCCGAGAATACCAAAGGTATATATGATATACATGTTATTGATGTGTACCTTACCAGCACTCGTAGTAGCTCCTGGGTATTTGATACCAGTGCGGTTGCTCATATTTGTAACTCAAAACAGGAGTTGCAGAATAAGCGGAGACTGGCGAAGGACGAGGTGACAATGCGCGTCGGGAATGGTTCCAAGGTCGATGTGATCGCCGTCGGCACGCTACCTCTACATTCACCTATGGGATTAGTTTTAAACCTCAATAATTGTTATTTAGTGCTAGCTTTGAGCATGAACATTGTATCTGGATCTCGCTTAATGCGAGATGGCTACTCATTTAAATCTGAGAATAATGGTTGTTCTATCTATATGAGAGACATGTTTTATGGTCATGCTCCGCTGGTCAATGGTTTATTCTTATTTAATCTCGATTGTGATGTTACACATATTCATAGTGTGAATGCCAAAAGATGTAAGGTTGATAATGATAGTCCCACATACTTGTGGCACTGCCGCCTTGGTCACATTGGTGTCAAACGCATGAAGAAACTCCATGCAGATGGACTTTTGGAGTCTCTTGATTATGAATCATTTGACACATGTGAACCATGCCTCATGGGCAAAATGACCAAGACTCCATTCTTCGGAACAATGGAGCGAGCAACCAACTTATTGGAAATCATACATACTGATGTGTGCGGTCCAATGAGTGTTGAGGCTCGCGGTGGTTATCATTATGTTCTCACCCTCACTGATGACTTAAGTAGATATGGGTATGTCTACTTAATGAAACACAAGTCTGAGACCTTTGAAAAGTTCAAGGAATTTCAGAGTGAGGTTGAGAATCAACGTGACAGGAAAATAAAGTTCTTATGACCAGATCGTGGAGGGGAATATTTGAGTCATGAATTTGGAACACACTTAAGGAAATGTAGAATTGTTTCACAACTCACGCCGCCTGGAACACCTCAGCGTAATGGTGTGTCCGAATGTCGTAATCACACTCTGTAGGACATGGTGCGATCTATGATGTCTCTTACCGACCTACCGCTATCATTTTGGGGATATGCTTTAGAGACTGCCGCATTCACTTTAAATAGGGCTCCGTCGAAATCCGTTGAGATGACACCGTATAAATTATGGTTTGGAAAGAAACCTAAGCTGTCGTTTCTAAAAGATTGGGGATGCGATGCTTATGTCAAGAAACTTCAACCTGAAAAGCTCGAACCCAAGTCGGAAAAATGCGTCTTCATAGGATACCCTAAGGAAACTATTGGGTATACATTCTACCTCAGATCCGAAGGCAAGATCTTTGTTGCCAAGAATGGATCCTTTCTGGAGAAAGAGTTTCTCTCGAAAGAAGTAAGTGGGAGGAAAATACAACTTGATGAAGTACTGCCTCTTGAACCGGAAAGTAGCGCATCTCAAGAAAATGTTTCTGTGCTGCCTGCACCAACTAGAGAGGAAGTTAATGATGATCAAGGAACTTTGGATCAAGTTACTACTGAACTTCGTAGGTCCACAAGGACACGTTCCACACCAGAGTGGTATGGCAGCCCTGTGCTAGAAATAATGTTGATGGACAACGGTGAACCTTTGAACTATGAGGAAGCGATGACGGGCCCAGATTCCAACAAATGGCTTGAAGCCATGAAATCCAAGATAGGATCCATGTATGAAAACAAAGTATGGACTTTGACAGACTTGCCCGATGATAGGTGAGCCATAGAAAATAAATGGATCTTTAAGAAGAAGACATACGCGGATGGAAATGTGACCATCTATAAAGCTCAGCTTGTCGCTAAGGGTTATCAACAAGTTCAAGGGGTTGACTATGATGAGACCTTCTCACCCGTAGCGAAGCTGAAGTCCGTCTGAATCATGTTAGCAATTGCCGCATTTTATGTTATGAGATATGGCAAATGGACGTCAAAACGGCATTCCTTAATGGTTTCCTTAAGGAATAATTGTATATGATGCAGCCGGAAGGTTTTGTCGATCCTAAGAATGCTGACAATGTATGCAAGCTCCAACGCTCAATCTATGGGCTGGTGCAAGCATCTCGGAGTTGGAACATTCGCTTTGATGAGGTGATCAAAGCGTTTGGGTTTACGCAGATTTATGGAGAAGCCTGTGTTTACAAGAAAGTGAGTGGGAGCTCTGTAGCATTTCTGATATTATATGTGGATGACATACTATTGATGGGAAATGATATAGAACTCTCGGAAAGCATAAAGGCCTACTTGAATAAGTGTTTTTCAGTGAAGGACCTTGGAGAAGCTGCTTATATATTAGGCATCAAGATCTATAGAGATAGATCGAGATGCCTCATTGGTCTTTCACAAAGCACGTACCTTGACAAGATATTGAAGAAGTTCAATATGGATTAGTCCAAGAAGGGGTTCTTGCCTGTATTGCAAGGTGTGAGATTGAGCACGGCTCAATGCCCGACCACGGCAGAAGATAGAGAAAAGATGAGTGTCATCCCCTATGCCTCGGCCATAGGGTCTATTATGTTGGGGAACGTTGCAGAAAATTAAAATTTTCCCTACGGTTTCACCAAGATCCATCTATGAGTTCATCTAGCAACGAGTATTCAGATTGGATAGCATCTACATACCACTTTGTAGATCGCAACGGAAGCGTTCGAGTGAACGTGGATGAGGTAGTCGTACTTGCCGTGATCCAATTCACCGATGATCTAGTACCGAACGGACGGCACCTCCGCGTTCAACACACGTACGGGACGGGAGACGTCTCCTCCTTCTTGATCCAGCAAGGGGGAAGGAGAGGTTGAGGAAGATCCAGCACGACGGTGTGGTGGTGGATGCAGCAGAACTCCGGCAGGGCTTCGCTAAGCAACTACGGGAGGAGGAGGAGGTGTTGCAGGGAGGAGGGAGGAGCCAGGGCAATTGGTGTGCTGCCCCCCACCCCTGCCCCCTTTATATAGGTGCATTAGAGGGGGGGAGGGCGCAGCCTTGCCCCTTCCTCCAAGGAAGGGGTGCGGCCAAGAGGGGGGGAGGAGTCCATCCTCCCCAAGGCACCTCGGAGGTGCCTTCCCCCCTTTGGACTCTCCCTCCTCCAAGTTTCCTTGGCGCATGGGCCCCTGGGGCTGGTTCCCCTTGGCCCAAGTGGGCCAAGGCGCACCCCCTAAGGCCCATGTGGCCCCCCAAGGCAGGTGGCCCCACCTGGTGGACCCCGGGACCCCTCCGGTGGTCCCGGTACAATACCGATAACACCGAAACTTGTCCCGATGGCCAAAATAGCACTTCCTATATATAATTCTTTACCTCCGGACCATTCCGGAACTCCTCGTGACGTCCGGGATCTCATCCGGGACTCCGAACAACATTCGGGTTACTGCACATACATATCTTCACAACCCTAGCGTCACCGAACCTTAAGTGTGTAGACCCTACGGGTTCGGGAGACATGCAGACATGACCGAGACGGCTCTCGGGCAATAACCAACAGCGGGATCTGGATACCCATGTTGGCTCCCACATGCTCCACGATGATCTCATCGGATGAACCACGATGTCAAGGATTCAATTAATCCCGTATACGATTCCCTTTGTCAATCGGTATTTTACTTGCCCGAGATTCGATCGTCGGTATACCAATACCTCGTTCAATCTCGTAACCGGCAAGTCACTTTTCTCGTTACCGTAATGCATGATCCCGTGATCAAAAACTTTGATCACATTGAGCTCATTATGATGATGCATTACCGAGAGGGCCCGGTGATACCTCTCCGTCAAGCGGAGTGACAAATCCCAGTCTCGATCCATGTCAACCCAACAGACACTTTCAGAGATACCCGTAGCATACCTTTATAGTCACCCAGTTACGTTGTGACGTTTGGCATACCCAAAGCACTCCTACGGTCTCCGGGAGTTACACGATCTCATGGTCTAAGGAAAGGATACTTGACATTGGATAACTCTAGCAAACGAACTATGCGATCTTATGCTATGTTTAGGATTGGGTCTTGTCCATCACATCATTCTCCTAATGATGTGATCCCGTTATCGATGACATCCAATGTCCATAGTCAGGAAACCATGACTATCTGTCGATCAACGAACTAGTCAACTAGAGGCTCACTAGGGACATGTTTGTTGTCTGTTATTCACACATGTATTACGATTTCCGGTTAATACAATTATAGCACGAATAAAGACAATTATCATGAATAAGGAAATATAATAATAATGCTTTTATTATTGCCTCTAGGGCATATTTCCAACAGTCTCCCACTTGCACTAGAGTCAATAATCTAGTTACATTGTGATGAATCGAACACCCATAGAGTTCTGGTGCTGATCATGTTTTGCCTTAGGGAGAGGTTTAGTCAACGGATCTGCGAAATTCAGATCCGTGTGCACTTTACAAATTTCTATGTCTCCATCTTGAACATTTTCACGAATGGAGTTGAAGCGACGCTTGATGTGCCTAGTCTTCTTGTGAAACCTGGGCTCCTTTGCAAGTGCAATAGCTCCAGTGTTGTCACAGAAGAGCTTGATTGGCCCCGACGCATTGGGTATGACTCCGAGGTCGGTGATGAACTCCTTCACCCAAATTGCTTCATGTGCTGCCTCCGAGGCTGCCATGTACTCCGCTTCACATGTAGATCCCGCCACGACGCTTTGCTTGCAACTGCACCAGCTTACTGCCCCACCATTCAAAATATACACGTATCCGGTTTGTGACTTAGAGTCATCCAGATCTATGTCGAAGCTAGCGTCGACGTAACCTTTTACGACGAGCTCTTCGTCACCTCCATAAACGAGAAACATTTCCTTGGTCCTTTTCAGGTACTTCAGGATATTCTTCACCGCTGTCCAGTGTTCCTTGCCGGGATTACTTTGGTACCTACCTACCAAACTTACGGCAAGGTTTACATCAGGTCTGGTACACAGCATGGCATACATAATAGAACCTATGGCTGAGGCATAGGGGATGACGCTCATCTCTTCTATATCTTCTGCCGTGGTCGGACATTGAGCTGAGCTCAATTTCACACCTTGTAACACAGGTAAGAACCCCTTCTTAGATTGATCCATATTGAACTTCTTCAATATCTTATCAAGGTATGTGCTTTGTGAAAGACCTATGAGGCGTCTCGATCTATCTCTATAGATCTTGATGCCTAATATGTAAGCAGCTTCTCCAAGGTCCTTCATTGAAAAACTTTTATTCAAGTAGGCCTTAATGCTGTCCAAGAGTTCTATATCATTTCCCATCAAAAGTATGTCGTCTACATATAATATGAGAAATGCTACAGAGCTCCCACTCACTTTCTTGTAAACACAGGCTTCTCCATAAGTCTGTGTAAACCCAAACGCTTTGATCATCTCATCAAAGCGAATGTTCCAACTCCGAGATGCTTGCACCAGCCCATAAATCGAGCGTTGGAGCTTGCACACCTTGTCAGCATTCTTAGGATCGACAAAACCTTCCGGCTGCATCATATACAATTCTTCCTTAAGGAAACCATTAAGGAATGCCGTTTTGACGTCCATTTGCCATATCTCATAATCATAGTATGCGGCAATTGCTAACATGATTCGGACGGACTTCAGCTTCGCTACCGGTGAGAAAGTCTCATCGTAGTCAACCCCTTGAACTTGTCGATAACCCTTAGCGACAAGCCGAGCTTTATAGATGGTCACATTACCATCCGCGTCTGTCTTCTTCTTAAAGATCCATTTATTTTCTATGGCTCGCCGTTCAACGGGCAAGTCAGTCAAAGTCCATACTTCGTTTTCATACATGGATCCTATCTCGGATTTCATGGCTTCCAGCCATTTGTCGGAATCCGGGCCCGCCATTGCTTCCTCATAGTTCGAAGGTTCACCGTTGTCTAACAACATGATTTCCAAGACAGGGTTGCCGTACCACTCTGGTGCGGAACGTGTCCTTGTGGACCTTCGAATTTCAGTAGGAGCTTGATCAGAAGCATCTTGATCATCATCATTAATTCCCTCTCTAGTCGGTGCAGGCACCTCAGAAACGTTTTCTTGAGTTTCGCCATTTTCCGGTTCAAGAGGTAACACTTCATCAAGTTCTACTTTCCTCCCACTTACTTCTTTCGAGAGAAACTCTTTCTCCAGAAAGGATCCATTCTTGGCAACAAAGATCTTGCCTTCGGATCTGAGGTAGAAGGTATACCCAACAGTTTCTTTCGGGTATCCTATGAAGACGCATTTTTCCGACTTGGGTTCGAGCTTCTCAGGTTGAAGTTTCTTGACATAAGCATCGCATCCCCAAACTTTTAGAAACGACAGCTTAGGTTTCTTCCCAAACCATAATTCATACGGTGTCGTCTCAACGGATTTCGACGGAGCCCTATTTAAAGTGAATGCGGCAGTCTCTAAAGCATAGCCCCAAAAAGATAGCGGTAAATCGGTAAGAGACATCATAGATCGCACCATATCTAATAGAGTGCGATTACGACGTTCGGACACACCATTACGCTGAGGTGTTCCAGGCGGCGTGAGTTGTGAAACTATTCCACATTTTCTTAAGTGTGTGCCAAATTCGTGACTCAAGTATTCTCCTCCACGATCTGATCGTAGAAACTTGATCTTATTATCACGTTGATTTTCAACCTCACTCTGAAATTCCTTGAACTTTTCAAAGGTCTCAGACTTGTGTTTCATTAAGTAGATATACCCATATCTACTCAAGTCATCAGTGAGGGTGAGAACATAACGATAGCCACCGCGAGCCTCAACACTCATTGGACCGCACACATCGGTATGTATGATTTCCAATAAGTTGGTTGCTCGCTCCATTGTTCCTGAGAACGGAGTCTTGGTCATTTTACCCATGAGGCATGGTTCGCACATGTCAAATGATTCATAATCAAGAGACTCTAAAAGTCCATCTGCATGGAGCTTCTTCATGCGTTTGACACCTATGTGACCAAGGCGGCAGTGCCACAAATATGTGAGACTATTGTTATCAACTCTAACTCTTTTGGTATTCACACTATGAATATGTGTATCATCACGTACGAGATTCATTAAGAATAAACCATTAACCATCGGAGCATGACCATAAAACATATCTCTCATATAAATAGAACAACCATTATTCTCGGATTTAAATGAGTAGCCATCTCGAATTAAACGAGATCCAGATACAATGTTCATGCTCAAACTTGGCACTAAATAACAATTATCGAGGTTTAAAACTAATCCCGTAGGTAAATGCAGAGGCAGCGTGCCGACGGCGATCACATCGACCTTGGAACCATTCCCGACGCGCATCGTCACCTCGTCCCTCGCCAGTCTCCGTTTATTCCGCAGCTCCTGCTTTGAGTTACAAATATGAGCAACTGCACCGGTATCAAATACCCAAGAGCTACTACGAGTACTGGTAAGGTACACATCAATTACATGTATATCACATATACCTTTGGTTTTGCCGGCCTTCTTGTCCGCTAAGTATTTGGAGCAGTTCCGCTTCCAGTGACCACTCCCCTTGCAATAAAAACACTTAGTCTCGGGCTTGGGTCCATTCTTTGGCTTCTTCCCGACAACTTGCTTACCGGGCGCGGCAACTTCCTTGCCGTCCTTCTTGAAGTTCTTTTTACCCTTTCCCTTCTTGAACTTAGTGGTTTTATTCACCATCAACACTTGATGCTCCTTCTTGATTTCTACCTCTGCTGATTTCAGCATAGCATATACTTCAGGAATGGTCTTTACCATCCCCTGCATATTGTAGTTCATCACAAAGCTCTTGTAGCTAGGTGGAAGCGACTGGAGGATTCTGTCAATGACCGCTTCTTCCGGGAGATTAACTTCCAGTTGAGTCATGCGGTTGTGCAACCCAGACATTTTGAGTATGTGTTCACTGACAGAACTATTTTCCTCCATCTTACAGCTAAAGAATTTATCGGAGACTTCATATCTCTCGACCCGGGCATGAGCTTGGAAAACCATTTTCAGCTCTTCGAACATCTCATATGCTCCATGTCTCTCAAAACGTTTTTGGAGCCCCGGCTCTAAGCTGTAAAGCATGCCGCACTGAACGAGGGAGTAATCATCGCAGCGTGACTGCCAAGCGTTCATAACGTCTTGTTCTGCAGGGAGAATAGGTGCGTCACCCAGCGGTGCTCTTAGGACATAATCTTTCTTGGCAGCTATGAGGATAATCCTCAGGTTTCGGACCCAGTCCGTATAGTTGCTACCATCGTCTTTCAGCTTGGTTTTCTCTAGGAACGCGTTGAAGTTGAGGACTACGTTGGCCATTTGATCTACAAGACATATTGTAAAGATTTAGACTAAGTTCATGATAATAAAGTTCATTTAATCAAATTATTTAATGAACTCCCACTTAGATAGACATCCCTCTTCTAGTCATCTAAGTATTACATGATCCGAGTCAACTAGGCCGTGTCCGATCATCACGTGAGACGGACTAGCCAACATCGGTGAACATCTTCATGTTGATCGTATCTTCTATACGACTCATGCTCGACCTTTCGGTCTTCTGTGTTCCGAGGCCATGTCTGTACATGCTAGGCTCGTCAAGCCAACCTAAGTGTTTTGCGTGTGTAAATCTGTCTTACACCCGTTGTATGCGAACGTAAGGACCTATCACACCCGATCATCACGTGGTGCTTCGGAACGACGAACCTTAGCAACGGTGCACAATTAGGGTGAACACTTTCTTGAAATTATTATGAGGGATCATCTTATTTACTACCGTCGTCCTAAGTAAACAAGATGCAAAAACATGATAAACATCACATGCAATCAAATAATAAACGTGACATGATATGGCCAATATCACATAGCTCCTTTGATCTTCATCTTGGGGCTCCATGATCATCTTGTCACCGGCTTGACACCATGATCTTCATCATCATGATCTTCATCATCGTGTCTCCATGAAGTTGCTCGCCAACTATTACTTCTACTACTATGGCTAACGCGTTTAGCAATAAAGTAAAGTAACTTACATGGCGATTCTCAATGACACGCAGGTCATACAAAAAATAAAGACAACTCCTATGGCTCCTGCCGGTTGTCATACTCATCGACATGCAAGTCGTGATTCCTATTACAATAGCATGAACATCTCATACATCACATATAGATCATTCATCATACATCACAACTTTGGCCATATCATATCACAAAGCACTTGCTGCAAAAACAAGTTAGACGTCCTCTAATTGTTGTTGCATGTTTTACGTGGCTGAATTAGGGTTCTAGCAAGAACGTTTTCTTACCTACGTTCAAACCACAACGTGATTTGTCAATCTCTATTTACCCTTCATAAGGACCCTGTTCATCGAATCCGATCCAACTAAAGTAGGAGAGACAGACACCCGCCAGCCACCTTATGCAACTAGTGCATGTTAGTCGGTGGAACCGGTCTCACGTAAGTGTACGTGTAAGGTTGGTCCGGGCCGCTTCATCCCACAATACCGCTGAATCAAGATTGACTAGTAACGGCAAGAAGAATTGACAACATCTACGCCCACAACAAATTGTGTTCTACTCGCACAAGAAGAACTACGCATAGACCTAGCTCATGATGCCACTGTTGGGGAACGTTGCAGAAAATTAAAATTTTCCCTACGGTTTCACCAAGATCCATCTATGAGTTCATCTAGCAACGAGTATTCAGATTGGATAGCATCTACATACCACTTTGTAGATCGCAACGGAAGCGTTCGAGTGAACGTGGATGAGGTAGTCGTACTTGCCATGATCCAATTCACCGATGATCTAGTACCGAACGGACGGCACCTCCGCGTTCAACACACGTACGGGACGGGAGACGTCTCCTCCTTCTTGATCCAGCAAGGGGGAAGGAGAGGTTGAGGAAGATCCAGCACGACGGTGTGGTGGTGGATGCAGCAGAACTCCGGCAGGGCTTCGCTAAGCAACTACGGGAGGAGGAGGAGGTGTTGCAGGGAGGAGGGAGGAGCCAGGGCAATTGGTGTGCTGCCCCCCACCCCTGCCCCCTTTATATAGGTGCATTAGAGGGGGGGAGGGCGCAGCCTTGCCCCTTCCTCCAAGGAAGGGGTGCGGCCAAGAGGGGGGGAGGAGTCCATCCTCCCCAAGGCACCTCGGAGGTGCCTTCCCCCCTTTGGACTCTCCCTCCTCCAAGTTTCCTTGGCGCATGGGCCCCTGGGGCTGGTTCCCCTTGGCCCAAGTGGGCCAAGGCGCACCCCCTAAGGCCCATGTGTCCCCCCAAGGCAGGTGGCCCCACCTGGTGGACCCCGGGACCCCTCCGGTGGTCCCGGTACAATACCGATAACACCGAAACTTGTCCCGATGGCCAAAATAGCACTTCCCATATATAATTCTTTACCTCCGGACCATTCCGGAACTCCTCGTGACGTCCGGGATCTCATCCGGGACTCCGAACAACATTCGGGTTACTGCACATACATATCTTCACAACCCTAGCGTCACCGAACCTTAAGTGTGTAGACCCTACGGGTTCGGGAGACATGCAGACATGACCGAGACGGCTCTCGGGCAATAACCAACAGCGGGATCTGGATACCCATGTTGGCTCCCACATGCTCCACGATGATCTCATCGGATGAACCACGATGTCAAGGATTCAATTAATCCCGTATACGATTCCCTTTGTCAATCGGTATTTTACTTGCCCGAGATCCGATCGTCGGTATACCAATACCTCGTTCAATCTCGTAACCGGCAAGTCACTTTTCTCGTTACCGTAATGCATGATCCCGTGATCAAACACTTTGATCACATTGAGCTCATTATGATGATGCATTACCGAGAGGGCCCGGTGATACCTCTCCGTCAAGCGGAGTGACAAATCCCAGTCTCGATCCATGTCAACCCAACAGACACTTTCAGAGATACCCGTAGCATACCTTTATAGTCACCCAGTTACGTTGTGACGTTTGGCATACCCAAAGCACTCCTACGGTCTCCGGGAGTTACACGATCTCATGGTCTAAGGAAAGGATACTTGACATTGGATAACTCTAGCAAACGAACTATGCGATCTTATGCTATGTTTAGGATTGGGTCTTGTCCATCACATCATTCTCCTAATGATGTGATCCCGTTATCGATGACATCCAATGTCCATAGTCAGGAAACCATGACTATCTGTCGATCAACGAACTAGTCAACTAGAGGCTCACTAGGGACATGTTTGTTGTCTGTTATTCACACATGTATTACGATTTTCGGTTAATACAATTATAGCACGAATAAAGACAATTATCATGAATAAGGAAATATAATAATAATGCTTTTATTATTGCCTCTAGGGCATATTTCCAACATATTATGTATGCCATGTTGTGTACCAGACCTGATGTAAACCTTGCCGTAAGTTTGGTAGGAAGGTATCAAAGTAATCCCGGCATGGAACACTGGACAGCGGTCAAGAATATCCTGGAGTACCTGAAAAGGACTAAGGATATGTTTCTCGATTATGGAGGTGATGAAGAGCTCGTTGTAAAGGGTTACGTCGATGCTAGCTTCGACACAGATCTGGATGACTCCAAGTCACAAACCGGATATGTGTATATTTTGAATGGTGGGGCAGTCAGCTGGTGCAGTTGCAAGCAAAGCGTCGTGGCGGGATCTACATGTGAAGCGGAGTACATGGCAGCCTCGGAGGCAGCACATGAAGCAATCTGGATGAAGGAGTTCATTACCGACCTAGGAGTTATTCCCAATGCGTCGGGCCCGATGGCTCTCTTCTGTGACAACACTGGAGCTATTGCCCTGGCCAAGGAGCCCAGGTTTCACAAGAAGACCAGGCATATCAAGCGTCGCTTCAACTCCATTCGTGAAAATGTTCAAGATGGAGAGATAGATATTTGTAAAGTGCATACGGACCTGAATGTCGCAGATCCGTTGACTAAACCTCTTCCACGAGCAAAACATGATCAACACCAGAACTCTATGGGTGTTCGATTCATCACAATGTAACTAGATTATTGACTCTAGTGCAAGTGGGAGACTGTTGGAAATATGCCCTAGAGGCAATAATAAAATGGTTATTATTATATTTCCTTGTTCATGATAATTTTCTATTCTTCATGCTACAGTTGTGTTAATCGGAAAATGTAATACATGTGTGAATACATAGACCACAACATGTCCCTAGTGAGCCTCTAGTTGACTAGCTCGTTGATCAATAGATGGTTACAGTTTCCTGACCATGGACATTGGATGTCATTGATAACAGGATCACATCATTAGGAGAATGATGTGATGGACAAGACTCAATCCTAAGCATAGCACAAAGATCTTATAGTTCGTCTGCTAGAGCTTTTCTAATGTCAAGTATCCTTTCCATAGACCATGAGATTGTGCAACTCCCGGATACCGTAGGAGTACTTTGGGTGTGCCAAACGTCACAACATAACTGGGTGGCTATAAAGGTGCACTACGGGTAACCCTGAAAGTATCTGTTGGGTTGGCACGAATCGAGACGGGGATTTGTCACTCCGTATGATGGAGAGGTATCTTTGGGCCCACTCGGTAAGACATCATCGTAATGAGCTCAATGTGACTAAGGGGTTGGTCACGGGATGATGTGTTATGGAACGAGTAAAGTGACTTGCCAATAACGAGATTGAACGAGGTATTGGGATACCGACGATCGAATCTCGGGCAAGTAACGTACCGATTGACAAAGGGAATTGTATACGGGATTGATTGAATCATCAACATCGTGGTTCATCCGATGAGATCATCGTGGAACATGTGGGAGCCAACATGGGTATCCAGATCCCATTGTTGGTTATTGGCCGGAGAGATGTCTCGGTCATGTCTGCATGATTCCCGAACCCGTAGGGTCTACACACTTAAGGTTCGATGACGCTAGGGTTATAGGGAAAGTTTGTACGTGGTTACCGAATGTTGTTCGGAGTCCCGGATGAGATCCCGGACGTCACCAGGAGTTCTGGATTGGTCCGGAGGTGAAGATTTATATATGGGAAGTCATCATACGGTCACCGGAAGGGTTCGGGGGTTTATCGGTATTGTACCGGGACCACCGAAGGGGTTCCGGGGGTCCACCTGCCCCGGAGGGCCCTATGGGCTGTTTGTGGAAGGGAACCAGCCCCTAAGTGGGATGGGCGCCATCCCCCCTAGGGCCCATGCGCCTAGGGTTGGGGGGAACCCTAAAGGGGGCACCTCCCTTGGCTTGGGGGGCAAGCCCCCTCCCCCTTGGCCGCCGCCCCCCCCCCCCTCTAGATCCATCTGGAGGGGGCCGGCCCCCTTGCCCCTTCGCCCTATAAATATAGGGGTGGAGGGAGGGCAGCAACACCACATTCAAGGCGCAGCCCTCCCCCTCCCCAACACCTCCTCCTCCTCCCGCGAAGCTTGGCGAAGCCCTGCCGGAGTACCACGCTGCTCCAACACCACCACGTCGTCGTGCTGCTGCTGGACGGAGTCTTCCCCAACCTCTCCCTCTCTCCTTGCTGGATCAAGGCGTGTGAGACGTCACCGGGCTGCACGTGTGTTGAACACGGAGGCGTCGTTGTTCGGCGCTTGGATCGGAATCAACCGCGATCTGAATCGCTACGAGTATGACTCCCTCATCCGCGTTTGTGTAACGCTTCCGTGTCGCGATCTTCAAAGGTATGAAGATGCACTCCCCTCTCGTTGCTAGTAAACTCGATAGATTGATTTTGGTGATGCGTAGAATTTTTTTAATTTCTGCAACGATCCCCAACAGCTACTACCTAAGTCCGATATGCTATGCATGATTAGGTGTCAAGAGGACCCTCCGAAGATGCTCGTGAAGACGGACAAGCCGCCAAGTCCATGGATGAAGAGAACCAACAGGAAGAGGCAAGAACACCTCCCAGGCCCCGGACATCCGGCCAGGACCCCGGACATCCGGGCCCTAGAGCGCCATCCTCTGCAACCTCCCAGCCGCCGAACATCTATAGGCCCCGGATCCGGCCCGAGCCCGGAAATCCGGCCAGAAGCCCGGACATCCGGCGCCACGCTCCAGAACCTACAGAAGCTGTCTCCACCAGCCCGGACATTCGGCCTCCTAGCCCGGACATCCGGCCCTTCGGGAAGCCCCGGACATCCGGCCCGTCGCCCGGACATCCGGCTTCGTCTGTCTGCGCACAGTAAAGGGCCGAGGCCCATGTACCCTTTCGCCCCTAGACTATATATACTCCTCCTCCTCCTTCTTTCTAGGGTTAGCAAAGGATTAGCTCATATGTGAGATAGAGCTTTGCTCATCCATTACGGATCTACTCCACGAGAGAGACCGCGGCCCCTCTACGGAGAAGATCCCCTTGGATTCAAGACCCCCTCTTGGGCGGCCCCCTCAAGACCTCCTCACGGAGAAGAACTGGTTACCTATGTATCGTCCCTTGTTGGATTTGAACCATGTGATCTCTATGTGTTCGTGGATCTAGCACATGTGTGACTATATCTTATTGGTTTGAGAGTTCTTCTTGTGTTTTCCCTCGTTTTCCCCTCGTGTTCTTCGTGTTCTTAGTTGGGATCCACTCCTTTCGTGAAAGATCGGCCGTCTAGGGTTCCACCCTACATCAAGAAATCTGATTTTCTTTTGAAGAAAACCAGACAAAAAAACTAGTATAACGATGAGAAAACCAACAGTGAGTAAGCATCTTCAATCAAAAACCTAGAGAACAAGAAAATCCAGACTAAATGGTCCACCCCAATATCCTCGCGTGGCAGAATAACATGTAGCAAGATGGGTGTAGTTCTCGTGAAAATGGAATACTGCTGAAAATAAAATGAAGTACATGTGTGCCGTAACTGTCAGAGAGAAAAAAGTACCGCGAACCAACCTGTGGTTGAATGATTAGGAGGACAGTGGTATTCTCAACCCACCAAAGTTGAGTAAATTGCTGAAAGCCACCACATTTGTGGCTAGAATACTGCAAAACTACCGCTTTTGCCAAAAATCACGAAAAACCACCACTTTTATGGCAAGTGAGTAACAATTTCCACTCATTCGAAACTGAACCGCAACTAAACACAAAACTAATCGATCGGACCCACATGTCAGGCCGACATGGCATATCTACATAGACAATACGCTGAGGTGGCAAGAGTCCCACATGTCAGCCCCTCACCTTATTTTTCTCTCTCTCGTTTTCCTCTGGTTCTTCTCTCTCTCAAACTTCCCTCTCTCTGTCCCGTGTGCACGACCCCATGCCATGGAGCTTCGCCGTTGCCGGCGCACCGCCGGACTCCAGATCCGACCGGAATCGGTCTCCCGCCTCCAGATCTGACATCTGCCGCTGTTTCCTGTCCGAAACGGGGCCCAACCACCGCCGCCGATTGGACTGAAACCCTACTACTGCAGGGACCCTGCATCGCCGCCGTCGTCGATTCACTATTGGTCGGCCGCGACGGGAGCATCTGGCGTCGAGGAGCCACTCCACCCGGGCTCGTGGCTGGCCACGACCGCGTCCGCCGCCTCGCGGTTGGGCACGGCTGCGTCCGCCGCCGCCTTGTCAGAGTGGACTGGGGCGCGGGCACACGCCAGCTCGGCCTCCCCGGAGCAGGCAGGGGGGCGGGCACGCCGCGAGGAGCAGGCAGGGGGCGGGAGCGCACGCGACGAGGAGCAGGCAGGGGACGGGCATGCGGTGCTCAGCCTTGCCGGAGCAGGTAGGGGGGCGGGCGCGCGGCGAGGAGCAGGCTGGGAGCGGGAGCGCGCGACGAGGAGCAGGCAGGGGACGGGCGCGTGGCGAGGAAAAGGCAGGGGCGGGAGCGCACGCGACGAGGAGCAGGTAGGGGGCGGGCATGCGGCAGCTTGGCCTTGCCGGAGCAGGAAGGAAGGACATGAGAGAGAGAGAGAGAGCGGGAGAGGGAGATAGGAGGTGTGGCAGACAAGTGGGACCCATGTCCACCTCAGCAGGCCAAACATTGAATAGGACTAGTCTTTGCCACATTAGCCCAGACATGCGGATCCCACCTGTCAGTTCTGCTATTAACACGTCTCAGTTTTGAATTAGTGAGATTTGTTACTCACTTGCCACAAAAGTGGTGGTTTTTTGTGATTTTTCGCAAAAGTGATGGTTTTGCAATACTCTAGCCACAAATGTGGTGGCTTTCAGCAATTTACTCACCAAAGTTCAAGTTTCAGTGACATTGGTGCTCGCATTTTACTGAATTTATTTCAAGCCTTCCGGCGATGTGCGTTCAGTGGGCGGAGACTCCTGTCGACTACGAGTGACGGCTTCGTCAATCTTAAAACGATGCGCCGCTCATCCTCTCGAAGGTGCTTATATGAGTAGAGTGTGCTTGCATGCATTCACAAGGTTGAGTGCATGTGCATATGTATCTGCATCTGCCCTGTGTTAAAAAAAAATACCTGCGTGCCGTGGACGATGAGTTATTGAGTAGCCTGTCACGTTTGCAAAGACAGCCAAGCCAAGGGCCGACCGTCGGACCCGCCCGTTGTCTCTTCACCGAGCTCCATCTGCCAAAAAAGAAGCCCTCGGAATGATCACTCGCCGCTAAGGTACAAGGCAGACGCGCGCCGGCCGCCGGCCGGGCACGCGGTCGTGGATTACTTGACGCGCTCTCCGCAGCAAATTTAACCCCAATAACCCTACCAGTTAATTACTCCACGATCATCAAACCCTAGAAACACCATACCACACTCGGTCTACCAATCGGAGGCCGTGCCAGCAGCAAAAAAGAGCAAGAACACTTCCTACGCACGGGAGCCGTCGTCGTCGTCGGCCAGCCGCCATGGAGGTGGACGGGACGCCGGACCTGACGGACTTCATGAACGACTGGTTCTTCGGGACCGTCGGCGTGAAGCACAGCGCCGTCGCCGCCGGCTCCCCCGCGTACGACCTCACGGGCGAGAGCAGCAGCAGCAGCAAGAAGAAGCAGTCGTCGGAGAAGAAGCCGCAGAGGGCGGAAAGCGAAGGCGGCCGTAGCGGCGGCGGCGGCAGCAGGGCCAGCAACGCGAGCAAGCAGACGCAGGAGTGGCTGGAGGAGGCCAAGAGGATGATGGTCGGCTCCGGGTCGCCGGGGCGGATGGGCTCGCCGTCCAGGCAGGTGCCCAAGTTCGCTGGCGGCAACGGCACGGAGCCCTCGCCGGCGCTCGACCGGCGGGACCCCATGTCACGTTCAGCGAGAAGGTATATCGCATCACTCCGTTCGTGCATATGCGCGCGCCACTGATGCATTGCGATCTGTAGTTTTCGGTGCAAAACATCGTGTCGTCTCACAGCTCATTTTTTTTATATACCACGTTTATTTTGAGTAGGGCATTTTGGAGACCAAGCTCAACGAAGGCTTTAATTTAAAAAAAAATCAAACTTTTTAGTTTCAAAAAATTCCGAAAATAAAAATATACATGCATACAAGGATGTAATGTGTATGTGTCTAAAAAAGATTCAGAATGAAATATCTTGAATTGCAAGCTGCAAAAAAATAATGGGCTTTGAGTATATGCTACTTAAAAAATCATAGATTTGTTTTTGTGCAGCTCTGATTTTAAATGTATTCCAACCTGAAAATTTACACACGAGTACATTATGTCTCTAGGTATATGTTAAAATGAAACTGAAAACTTTGGATTTGGATTTGGATTTCGACCTGAAAAATGAAACTAAAAACTTTGGATTTAGAAGTTTTCAAATTCGGCCTCCGTTTAGCATTTTCGGTTTATTTTCTACTATCTAGCACTATGTGCAAAAAATTCGCTCTCCAATCTTTGTTGCTGATTAAGTTTGTAGAAAGAATATCAGCACCCACTATCCCAAAAAAGTTTGTTAGATCCATCATATTTTATTTATTTATTATTGTATATATTGTTAAATTTTCTATAAAATTGGTCAGGGATGTAAAAGTTTGACGTTTAAAAATATTAATATACCCTAAAAAATAAAGCTCAAACCAAATATTTTATTTACATCAGAATTAATATTATTTTTGTAACTGTCCTTTTTGAAATGTTTTTATAGCTCTACCATCACCTCACTTTTTGCACAAGAGAACTTTCATATGTATAGTAGTAGCTCAGCTTTAATGGCCAAACTAGGCCGAAAGCATATTACCAGCGGCCCAATGATGATGAATTAGCGGCCCAGTTTGAAACCACGCCGGAAAACTTCGCCACCCACTGGGCGCCGCTAAACGCTGTTCCTCCCGGCGTGCGTGCAGGCACCGGCAGCCGGGCGGCATCGGCGACGAGATCCTGCAGCGGGCGTCCATCATCTCCTCGCCTCCGCGCTCCGACACCTCCACCCCGTCGGCGCCGCCGTCCCCTTCCCCGTCCCTGCCGCCGAACCCGCACTCCTCCCGCCGCAAGTCCCGCTTCCACGGCCCCTCCGGCCCGGACCCCTCCGCCTCCCTCCGCCGCACCACCTCCTCCGCGTCCAACTCTCCACCCACCGCCTCCGCGCCCCCGCGCCCCCTGCACCACCGCCGTCACGCGTCCGCCTCTGGCTCCCCCGCCGTCGACGGCTTCGACGACGGCGTCGCCCGCCTCAACGCCTTCCTCCGCCGCCAGCGCGCCGCCCTCGCCGACCTGTCCTCCGGGGACCGCTCCTCCCGGTCGAGGTCCACGAAGCTCGTGCTCTCCGACGCCTCGAAAAGTAAGATTAATTCGTCTTCCGGTTTTATCCGATTTGAATCTAACCACCAGTATTGCTCGCTCACTTGCGATTTTCTCCTGTTTATTTCGAGCAGGTGTGAGCTCGATCGTGGCGGCGATATGCTACGCGTGGATGCAGTCGAGCAAGGGGGACGGCCAGGCGGCGGCGGTGCCGGTGGTGAACATGCGCCGGAGCAGGATGGCGGGGTGCAGGCAGGCGGCCTGGCTCCTCTACCACGTCGGGGTCGACGCCTCGGCCCTGCTCTTCGCCGACGAGGTAGGCCATGCTTTGCAACAATGGGGTGCTTGATTGTACTTAGATGGCCAGCATGGGATTCTTCTCCGACAGACAACTGTCTAGGTCCCGTTCCAGAGTTATTGGGCGTTTATAATTTGGGCAGAGGCGACAAGGATGATGAGGCTACACAGCAATTCATCGCAGTCGTGTGCCCTGCCATGTGGGCGTTCTTAATTTCGATTGGTACCATGTGGCCGCCATTCCATTCGAGTGAATGGCGATGACCGATATATGCTTTGTGCAATTGCGACTTGCGAGTTTGGGTGCTAGCCTGTACCTCATGTGTTGCCCCGGTTAATATGCACAGCAACAAATGAGGAACGTCATGAATATGCGCCACACTTATTTTTCTGCATAAGGTGTCGAGGATAGCAATGCGCCGTATTTCATATTGAGGGCTTGTTCCTGCACATACATCCTGGGTAAAGTATAGATGTATAATGTATGATGCTGACTTTGAGAGGCTGAACTGAATTATAGGTTGATATGGAGGGATTAATAATGGATCAGCGGGCCAGCTTGGTGGTGGTGGGCCAAGATGTTTTGAGATCAAACGGTGAGGTAATATCGTGTACTTGCGCTGAGGTACTGTTGGTTTGTCTGATGAAGAATTCATATGGTTCCGTCATTTACTTCATAATCATGCTTGTTTTTGTCTCCTAGGTGGGCTCAGTTTGCACACTCCTCGCCAATGACCATTCTGAAGAAGCTTATGCCCTACTTCAGAGCCTGGACATAAAGAAACTTCTGGTTGGTGGTGTATTTTCAACCTGCTCTAGCGATCGTTTGCGTGTAAATTACTGGCACGCCTGATTATGTTCTGTGGGTTTGCCCTCAGCTTGCAGGTATCCTGTTAGATACAAACAACCTTTCCAAGGTGTGCTCAGAGAAAGATTCAGAGGCGGTGCGATCGCTCTTGCTCGGTTCCTCTGAGCATAAACGGCATGAATTGTTTCAACAATGTAATCTACTCATCTTTGTCTGACATTGATTTGCGAAGAAGCCATATAGAAAAGTTGCAAAATCATGTTAGTAATAACTATTGGAAACTTTGACCTTGTTTTGGACCAGTGATGCTTGATCACAATGAGCATTCTTTCGTCGAGTTCTTGAAGAACACCTACAGAAAGTCATCCACAGATGGTGAGTTTTCTCCAGAATATCTTCACATGGTTCCTCACCTATTTTTTCGAAAGTTCTTTGCTTAAGTTACTGTACTTATCCGTGTCTAAGATAAATTTGCAACCTGCCTATTCTTACTTAAAAATAAAACATCATTGATGTTTTACTGCCGATGCTATTAGAGTCGATTTTGCTCTGTTAGCAACTTCAGTTAGTAAACATTTCGCCTCTTACAGCATCTATGACTCGGATGAAACTTCAGCAATAGCTCGTCCAGTTCTAAATGCTATGTTTATTTTTTAAGTACATTACTCATGCATTTTTCCTGAAATGGTCTGACATAATTTTATCCTGTTGTTCAAATTAACTAGGTGCTGGGGACAGTCCTCCAGAGCAAAAGAATTCAGTTTCAGGGGCATCCCAAGATGCTAAAAAGTCCAATTCAGGTAATGTTTCTAATGCCTCCATTATGTTTGAAAGTCAGCCCCCCCCCCCCCCCCCCCCATAAAATCCAACACCTGCAAGAGTGCCAAATTTGTCTGGTTTTACCTTGATTTTGGGAGGAAGAAGTCCCGGCTATCATTGCTTGAAACAATCAAACACTCGTTTTGAATATTATATTTGCATTATTGAACTTACACCTAGTTTACACTTTGACTGCTCTTTCTACACTTACTATGCTAGCAGCTAATTGGCGAAGCATCAAAATCCGCTGTGCTCATATATATATGCCAATGCAATTACCTTCTTAGTGTGGTGTAGCTCTGATGTGGTTGTTTTTGTTTCCATCACAGCTAACCAGAAACCAGTGCGTGGAAAGCCTTCAGAAGAAGCTCCTCAGGGGAAAAACAAATTTTCCTTGGCCAAATTTTTTGGTTTTGGCCGAAAATAAACTTATTTACTAGTAAGCAAATCTACAAAATCAGTTCATATGCCAATGCAATCTATTTATCTTACGCCATATAGCTCTAATTTGGTTGTTTTTGTTTCCATCACAGCTAACTAGTGACCAGCACGCAGAACTAGTGGAAAGCCTTCAGGTGAAGCTCCTCATCGGAAAAACAAATTATCGCTGGCAAAATGGTTTGGTTTTGGCCCAAAATAATATATATTTTGTTAGTTTGAGTTTTTTGGTCAACTGATATATCGCAAAACTCGATAAGTATCGTGCGTTGTCTATCTAGGAAGTATGAGGCTCGAGAACCTTTCTCCTCATATTAAGTTCATGTGGAAAGAGCACCGTATGAAACATTTTGTAACTATTCGTCATATCGGCTGTTTGGTCAGCAAGTTTACTTTTCCATGTTCGCATATTTGACTATCTGCTAACGAAGCAGTCCCCATTTTATTCTATTTTATTTATGCTAGAATCGTGAGGAGAGCGTAGGATGCTGTTGATTGCAAGTATACTAGTATAACATAACAAAGGCGCATACAAATTCTCTTTATCTAGATTCTATAGCATCCCTGGTTTAAAGTATGGCTGTCAGCCAATGGGGAAGGCATGAGCATTGGAATGGATAAAACTTTGTCAACTTCTCAGCTGATGGTAGGTATGTACTACTACATGATTGACCTGTTCTCCAGGGAGCTACTGCACTCTCTTTTTTCTTGAGCCCTGTATACCCTATGTATGTGTATTTTTTTTAGTCTGTATGAAACATAGTAGTAGCCTTATCTGCATCTGTTGTGCACTATTAAAACTGGCCCAGTGGACATCCCTGAGACCTCAACTTGGGCATGGGGGTTACCAGAGCTGCATGGTCCAAATGTGGCCATCACTGAAAACCTGGGTGAAAAACAGTGCACTCTTTGACCAGTCGCCATTAACAATAGCACAGCTGAGTTAAATACAGCTATTGCACTACTAGTATCCTGTGTCCTTGTCCATACCTGCTCTCCTTGTTCTTGAACGGAGGAAAGCAGAGGGATGTGAGTTTGTTAGTTAGGCCGGTCAAAGTAAGTGAGTGGAAGATGATAACAAGGAAACCAGAGGCAGTGTAGAGTAGAGTACTGCTAGATAGGAGTTAGGAGGGACCAGTTCTCTTAGCTGGAGTTCCCCTGGATAAACCAGCATGATTGATCGGGAAAGGCCATATGCCCTTCTGCCTGTCATGTCGCCACCCTCCATGCATATGCATGTTTCCCCATCAGGACCAGGCTGTTCCTCGCCCCCAGACTATCCTGTGCCCCTCCACGCCGATCCTCCATGTGCATGCACAAGAAGCTCCAATGGAACAGAAGAGAATGGCATGGCCTCAACCTCGACCTCAATCAGACAGACATTCACTCCCCCTCTTACACTCACACATTGTTACATTACATGGTAGTAGTAGTATCTTGCTCATAACATGGTGAAATGTCCATCATCATCCGCTCTGTAATGTGGCGGCAGTAACAAACGAATGTAGGTAAGAGCACCTAGCTAGCCAGCGAGCGAGCGAGGGAGCTCATTCGATCTTCCATGCGTAGAGAAAGAGGCAGAAATCGGAGAACTCGTCGGCGGCGGAGGCGGCGATGTCGGGCGACGGCGAGGGGGAAGGGGCCTGGGGCTTGAAGATGAAGAGGGCCTGGCGCATGCCGGAGCCGAAGAGCCAGTCATGGGCGTCCCAGTAGACCTGCACCTTCATCTTGTTGATGGAGATGCAGTCGTTGCCCCTGAACTTCCACTGGAGGTGCTTGACGAGCACGTTGACGCAGCCGTCGATCTTGATGGCCATGTCCACGTCCGTGCCGCCGCCGCCGAGGTTGCCGCTGCTGCACTCGATGCTGATGTCGTGCAGCTTCCCCTTCTCGTGGAACCTGGCCCGGGTCAGGAACCGCTTCTTGCTGAACACGTGCTCCTTCTTGCACACCATGGCCGCGTCCCCCAGCGACAGCGAGGGGCGCGCCCCCGTCCGCCGGAACGCCTCCTTGTTCTGGTTGCCGAGCAGGAGCGCCACCTCCTCGCCGGAGACCACCGCCACGTAGTAGTCCGACACCGGCTCCGGCTCGTCGGAGAAGCGCGCGGCCCGCAGGTCCCACACCACGTCCACCGGCCGGCCGTCCACCTGGAACTGCTTGGCGCCGTACTTGCGCCAGAAGTGCCACGGCTGCATCTCCACCTTGCACGCGCTGCAGCTCTTATTGGCGCCGCCGCCGCCGCCCTCGATGCCGCCGCCACTGCCGTGGTCCCTTCCGCCGCCACCGCCGCTCTTGTCCTTGCCACCGCCGGCTGACCCCTCGATGGACACCTGCATGCCGTGGGCGAGCAGGTTCCTGCACCACGTCACGGTGACCAGGCGGCTCTGCCCGGAGATCACCGCGCGGTACACCAGCGTCACCGCGCTCTGCCCCGACCTGGTCGCCGGCGCCGCCGAGGCCGGCGCGTCCGGCAGCTGCTTCTCGCCCGACGAGAAGCAGGAGGGCACCGAGAACAGGTCCTGCATCCTGTCTGCCCCTCGCTAGCTACGACGAGCTGAGAGACACTCGGGGATGGATGGATGGATGGATGATGGGCTAAGGAGGAGGAAGGCTACTAATACTATACATAGGCGGCGGCGCGGGGGTGGGGGAGCGCCATGGATCCATGCAACAGCGGAGCCGGCATGATGACGGAGCTCGGTTTGGCGAGGGGGGAAGGGAAGGGAGGCAGTCGGGCAGGAGACCGTAGGCTGGCTGGCTGGCGAGCGAGCCGAACCGCGCTGGAAAGTGAGCTGTGCACGAAAGTGAGTTGGGGGGTTGCCTTGCCCCCCATGGGCATGGGGTGTGGCGTTTTAAACCAGGAACCTTCTTCATCCGCTCGCTCGCCGTCGCTTGGGGCGAGTAAATGCGTGCGCCATCTCGCAGCGCAGGCCCGGTCCGACCCGGGGACCGATCCAGCCTTGATTCCTCCGCGGGCCATTACACTATGCTCCGATCCTAGGAGTATACTGATTTTTTTTCATTTTTCTACTACGGTGTGCTCTACTATGCTGCCAACTTTCACCATGAGCATTGACGAGATGAGAGGCCATGGCTGATGGCTCCTCAGGTAAGTAGTGTGCAGTGAGCTCGGGGTTACTATCTTGGGGGCTCGGGGCGGTCGCGGCGACGGCGAGCATGGGCATGTGGGTAACATGCTGGAGATCATGGCACATGCACATGGAAGGGCATGTGGCGCCGGATTTCTGGCCTCTGGCGTCTGGGGGATAGTATTAAGTGCATTGTCATTGAGTATTGCGCCAAACACCTTGCAGGCAGGGGAATTGCTGAATGCCTTGTTTTCCACTTGATCGAGCTGGAGCTGTGGCAGCCAGAAGATCGAATATGCTCCACTCCTAAATAACGGCTCGCTAGGAATTTGTGTGTGGCTGCCTGTGGCACATGCGTGTGACAGCCAGCACGGATCGACGATCGCCCGGGGACGGACAAGGGGGAGGATCTCGCTGGTTAGTTAATCAACTGTATCGGATTCCGTCAGGTGGATCACAGCCTAAACTCACTGGACTGGACTGCAGCTCAGGGGGGCTGCGCACAATCCGGTTGCTGTGTCTGCAGCTTGTGGACGATGAAATGTACGCTGCAGTGCAGTTAACTGCAGAATATGGCCGTTTTTCTGGGGGTCAGAGAGAGAAAGGAACGCTTGGTCGTGAGACAAAAGAGCAGTCAATGGGCACAACTGGCCTCCTGGACAAGACCCCCCCTGCGTGGGACTGATCGAGAAAAAAGAGAAAAAAACCTTGACAGGAAGAGATGACAACACTCTTGAGCTACCAGTAGCTCATTTGGCTGCGGATAGGGCTGTAGGTGAACCTGTGGACGACACATGTCGTCGTTGTCAGTCGTCACAGGCCACATCCGAATCTGGCCGGAATGGTCAGCGTCACGGCGGGCGCCCGCCTTGTCGTGTAAAGCTTTTGGCCTTTTGGGAGCGGCGCGCTGGTGACGGACTGATGGATGGATGCATGGGGCGACCGGCGACGGCGACGTGCGTGCGAGAGCTGGGCCGGGCTGAGACGGCGAAGTGACTGCGGACCCGTTCAGACATTCCGTGCTAGTAGGATGCACCAGTGCCCGTTCCGTTCTGAAACTAGAGAATAGTAAGGAGGAAAGTTTCAGCCTGAAGAGAGATGGTGAAGGACCGGCTGGTTAGTCAAGGGGTTGGTGCGTGCTAGCTTTCACCAGATCTGGTATAAACTCAGGCGCTTTCACTCTTTTAGATTAGATATGCATGGCGCCGTGCGCTCGTCGACCGGGTACGGCGGCCAGGCCAATTCGTAGTAATGCCTCGGTGGAGATCTTCCGGAGATCGTCACGATCGGCACGGCGGAGCTAACTAACGAACCGAACTGCCACGCGGACGCACATGCCCATGCCCATGCCTTCCGGTCGCGAGCCCGCACATGCGCGGCCGTGGCTGGACCATGGTACGCCACGCCGCCGCGGCCGGGCTTGATTGTCCTAGAGCCGTACGCCCGGCCGCCCCGGGGCCGTCCTTGCAAAGGGGGCATCGGTCGTGCCGGAGACGGTCGACATGGCGACCGACCATGTGTGTATGGCCGGAAAAAGTATCGCGTACGTGTACCGGGCCAGGGGGGACGGCCGGTTTGATTTGATCGTGGTTCGTGCAGCTTCCGTGGTTTTCGGGGGGCACGGGCTCCCTGCGTGCTCTTCGGCAGTCCACACCGTGCTGCATCGAGGCCTGAAAGCCTGCTCGTGTCGAACGTGTGCCGCCGCGGCGCCGTGGAGCAACAGTAACGCGGCGAACACAGGGCCGGCCTGCATTTTTGGCTAAGAAGGATGGATTTTAAGAAAATGTCCATTTTAAACACGGGTTTGATTTAGACCGGGATTGCAAAGCTCATGGTGCAATCGACGGGGATTTCGACGTGAGGGTTCGTTTCACCAAACCTCTTGAGTTTGGTGTTTAAAATTGATTTTTTTTCTGGATTTTATTGACTCAAAACGAAGCCGCGGATCTTGAGGGGATTCCTATGGCTCAAGGGAATGGTGTTGCCCGAAGGAACTGCTTAGCTACCTCTGACATTGTCACTCTTCCAAGAGCTGATGGTGGGCTTGGAGTCAGGGATCTCCGGGTACCCTGCTACTGGTTTGCACGACAGTGTTGTCGGCAGATGATCCCAACGGTTGTCAGTAATAACGACAGAACTATCTTTATTTTTGCAAATGAACGATGCAACTATGTGACGCCACTCCATTCGCTTGGTGGTAGAGGTAACAAAATGTGTGTTGGGTGATGGCGCCAAGATATCATTCTGCTATGATGACTAGAGCGGCAGTGGTTGACTGAAGAACACCTACTTTGTTCACCTTTGTCAAAAATCAGGTCAACTCAGTTTTCACGCAGTTTAATGAACACTGGGACATCCAGCTACACCTAATTAAATCTTTCGCCCCTGCTACAAGACAACTAGTCGATCTACTCAATCGCCCCGGTACCATCCAACCCGATCAAACACTTTCAGGCTATAGGATCTCCTCTACTCAAACACTTTCAGGGCTATCTCTCGTTTTCAAACACTCTAGCATTTCTTGTAGCTGCCACCTGCGCGCACTAGCCTGTGACCTGCATCACCACCACACGCCCAGCCCACGGACTGAGAAAGCTGCCCTGTTGCCACCTTGGCCCGGCCCGAGATAGTTGGTTGCCTCCTGAAGGAGAAGGCAATCCCCTAAAAAAAGAGGAGAAGGCAATCAGGGACAAGTGCAAGAGGTTGTGCGCTAGCCATCGTTCCGTCATTTCGAAGGAGAATTGACTTGGGAGGAAAAGCAAGAAGAGTGGTGCCATAGGGAAAGGCATCTGCGGTTGCTTGATGGATGGTTCTTTTTTTGGGGTTACGTGTCTGATGTCTTTTCGACGAGGGTTTCATTGCTATGTTGTAATCGATGATCCGGGGGGTTTATACTTGTAGTGGGTTGGGGGTGTTTGTTCATCTGATGGGTTGGTAGTGGAGATTCATGCTTTGGAGGTAGTCCACGTGTGGTGTGGTTGTAATGGTTTTTTCGGTTTTTTGTCAATTGACTGGGTAATTTTATCTACTTAATTAACCAATGAGGCAAATCTTTTGTCTCCATGTCGGAAAGGGTCTTAGATTTTCCACCAGAAATACATGTATGCTTTCTGAACAAAATTTTGGGAGGAGTTAGCTCAAGTGAGGGTACATTTGTGTTGATCATGATGAGCAGAGGATGGCCAAACTATTGGAAATACGAGCAATTTATCATATAATTTAATTAACAGAAACAACAGACAAAATATGAATATAATAACAGAGATAGGGCAAGTTATCTGATCTAACAGGGAGTAGGCAAATAGCATCTGAAAAGGTGAACTTGAATTGAACATATCGAGAACAGATGCTAGAACAAGAAACTCTAGCATAAAATCGAACAGAAAAGACATGAGTACATACTGGAGAATGGCGATAGCATTGCCGTTGGCGTTAGTGTTGTGTTGGCCGTGTCGACAAAGAGGTTGTCGACGTCGGGGAAGTGCTCGACTAAGTCTGTGGTGTTCATGATGAAGAGTTCAGTAGTCGCGCGGAGTGCTCCCCAAAACCTTATCACCCTTCTCATGTACAAGACTCGAAGCGGTGGGATAGGAAAGATCATAGCAAGTCGGTCCTCTGGAACTCGGGGCCGTGAGGCAAGTGTTGTGTAACGAAGAGATGGAGGCAAAATGAACAGGCAACAGCCGAAGTGTGCACCGTTCATACTCATTCCCGCAACCTGCGGCGCACGCGCGTCGTGACGAGGCAAGCGGCGGTGGAGGAGGAGTGCGCATGAAAGTCTCTATTGTTCTCATGCTCATATATATATATGGGGAAACAACCTTCCTTATAAGGAGATCCAACTCCTACCAAACTAGCAAAGTGAGACTAAACTTTAGTCCCACCTCTTGCCTTGCAGGAATGGGCTAAATGGGCCTCTAGGATTTATTAGGAATTCTGAAAATGATTACTGGGCTCGCCCAAAATAGACCAAATTCCAACACACACGTGGTATCAAGTTTCACCTAATGAGAAGGTATGGTGGTATGGCATCCATTGAGTCTGTCGAAACAATATGTAACTCACAAATCTGTAGCCACAACCAAAAAGTTAGAACTTAGGAACATAGCCGCGGTTAATGGAGCCATGGCAATTATTCTTAAGTAGAGTTCGTCATTTATTTTGTTTGAACATTATAACAACAGGAGAGGCTCCTACTGTTGCTTTATTGAATAAAAGGAGTGGTTACACTTTACATTTTGCACATAGCCATTGGCTAAGAGGGGTGGGGGGAACAACAGAGAAAATTACAACTTTATACAAGGTATTCTAGTGAATTGTCGAGGTTCGGATCAGCCCCTTTATAAAGGCAACCGCATCCCCCTGAGTACTAAAAATTAGGATTTCTAAATCTTTCTTAAACATCCTCAACCAGTCAGCATGAGAGGCCACTCCCCATCAAACATAACTTTGTTTCTTTGCTTCCAGATGTTCCATGCTGCTAGTATAGTGTAACGCCCTCGATGCGGCTATATCTCCCACGTGGCGAAGCACGACTTAGAGGCATAACCGCATTTCACACAACCCATGTAATACATAAGGGAAAGAGATACATAGTTGGCTTACAATCGCCACTTCACACAATACATGAGTAAAGCATTACATCATATAGATACAATCAAGGTCCGACTACGGAACCAAAATAAAAGAAGACTATCCCAAATGCTACACAGATCCCCGATCGTCCTGACTGGGCTCCACTACTGATCAACTGAAGCGAAACAACACAATGAACAAGATCTTCATCGAGGTCCTCCTTGAGCTCGGGCGCGTCACCTGCACGGTTTCATCGGCACCAACAAACTGGTTTTGGAAGTATCTGTGAGTCACGGGGACTCAGCAATCTCACACCCGCGAGATCAAGACTATTTAAGCTTAAAGGTAGGACAGGGTAGTGAGGTGGAGCTGCAGCAAGCGACTAGCATATATGGTGGCTAACATACGCAAATGAGAGCGAGAAGAGAAGGCGAAAGCACGGTCGAACAACTATGATCAAGAAGTGATCCTGAAACTACTTACGTCAAGCATAACTCCAACACCGTGTTCACTTCCCGGACTCCGCCGAGAAGAGACCATCACGGTAATACACGCGGTTGGTGTATTTTAATTAAGATCAACTTCGGGTTTTCTACAACCGGACATTAACAAATTCCCATCTGCCACATAACCGCGGGCACGACTTTTGAAAGTTCAAACCCTGCAGGGGTGTCCCAACTTAGCCCATGATAAGCTCTCGCGATCAACGAAGGATATTCCTTCTCCCCAGGAAGACCCGATCAGTCTCGGAATCCCAGCTACAAGACATTTCAACAGTAATAAAACAAGTCCAGCAAAGCCGCCCGGATGTGCCGACAAATCCTGATAGGAGCTGCACATATCTCGGTCTCAGGGCACACCGGATGAGCCAGACGTTGGGTTGACATAGACCCTGATTGCGCAGGGGGCGCCGGACATCGCTCGGTTTGGACCAGCACTTAGAGAAGCACTGGCCCGGGGGGCTAAAATAAAGATGACCCTCGGGCTGGCCGACCAAAGGGAAAGGGATAGGTGGTGGTAAGGCAAATAGTAAAACCAAGGTTGGGCCTTGCTGGAAGAGTCTTATTCAAAGCGAACTGTCAAGGGGGTCCCATAAATCACCCGACCGCGTTAGGGACGCATAATCAGGGAACATAACACCGATATGACGAAAACTAGGGCGGCAAGAGTGGAACAAAACACCAGGCATAAGGCCGAGCCTTCCACCCTTTACCAAGTATATAGATGCATTAATTAAATAAGATATATTGTGATATCCCAACAAGTAAACATGTTCCAATCAAGGAACAACATCTCCATGTTCCAACAAGGAACAAACTTCATCTTCACCTGCAACTAACAACGCAATAAGAGGGGCTGAGCAAAGCGGTAACATAGCCAAACAATGGTTTGCTAGGACAAGGTGGGTTAGAGGCTTGGTTTAACAATATGGGAGGCATGATAAGCAAGTGGTAGGTATCGCAGCATAGGCATAGCAAAAGAGCGAGCAATCTAGCAAGCAAAGATAGAAGTGATTTCGAGGGTATGGTCATCTTGCCTGAGATCCCGCTAGGAAGAAGAACGAGTCCACGAAGAAGACAAGCGGACGTAGTCGAACGAATCCTCACAACTCCGGAACGAAACCGAAGCTAACGAGAGAAACAACCCGGAAAGAAGCAAGCAACATAGTAAACAACCATCACATAAACATGGTATGATGCACAATCAAGTATGATGCATGTTCGGTTTAATGAGGCATGGCATGACAAAATGCAACAAACCATAACACAAATTAAGTGGAGCTCAATATGCAACGAGTTGCATATTGACGAAACTTCACAACATTTATTTAGTTCTCTCTCGGTTATGTACCCAACAATATTAAATGTAATTAAACATGGCAAGGGGTGAAGCATAAGTAAACTAACTATTTAGGCAAGTTTAAATGAGGCCGGAACAACAAACAACAATTCCGGAAAATCCTCATGTCCATATTATGAATTTGGTACTGTTCTGCCCTAAACCATATTTTAGAGTTCTTAAACATGCAGAGTAATGGCACCATGTTAAACTAGGCACTTTCCCACCCCATTTACATATAAAGAACATTTAAATCCGAGCTACGGTTATTTAGTTATGAAATAAATCATCTTAACATGGCATTTATGCAAATTTAATCAAACAACATGTTTAAACATTTTGACCATGGGTGAAAATTGGATATTATGAAACTAGACAAAAATCTAAGCATTTTACATATTTAAACCATTTTAATCCGATGCACCATTTGTGAGTTATTAAATGCATGATCTAGAGGGTTTTTCTGTAAAACTGTAAACTCCTGGATAATTGGACAAATTCGCAGGACCAGGAAAAAAACATATCGGGCCGGATTAGAGCTACAGGCCGAAACAGGGTATGGGCGCTGGGGTTTTCTCACCATGGGCCATGGCCCAGGTCGGTGGAGAGGCCAAGGCAGGCCGGAGGGAGGCCTGGGCTGGACCGACGAGGGACCAGGCCCACGCGGCGTGGTCAACGGGGACCGGGGAGCGAGCGGCTCCTCTGCTCGCTCCCGAGCGGTCAAGGCGGCGGCGGGAGGGAGCTCCGGCGAGGTCGCGGAGGTCCGGTGACGCACGACATGGGGTGGATCCGGGCAGGGGCCGTCAGATCCGGACGCAAGGATTCCGTTCCCGGCGACGAGGAGGCCGGCTGTGCGGGAACGACGATGACGACTGCGAGCTCGACGGTGATGTTCCTGGAGATGGCGGCTTGCTGCGAGGGAGAGAGAGAGAGCTGGTGAGGAGAGGAAGGAGAAAGGGAAGGGAAAGAGGGACCGGGCGGCAGCGTGACCTGCGTCGGAGGTGGTCGCCGCCGGTGACTCCGGCGAGTCGGCGGGGAAGGAGCGGTCGGCGGGGTTGGGGTCGAGGAGCTCCTTCCCTCGATCCAGATCGGGAGTGAGGGAGCGGGAGGCGCGGGGCGATCCAGGCCCGGGCGAGCCCGGCGGGCCCCCGATCTGGGCTTGGCGGGCTGGCGGCGGAGTGGGGAGCCAGGGGCTGAGGTGCGGGGCGGCGTGGAGGCGTGTGAGTGGCTGCGGGAGGCGGGGTAGGTGACGTGGCGCAAGGCGATTGGCCGGGGCGACGGCGGGAGGCGGCGCTGACCTCTGGGACGGCGACAAGTGGCGGATCTGGAGCGGCTGCGCGCGGAATTTGAGGAGGAGGTGGGAGGCTAGAGGTAGGGGAAGACTAGGCTGCCAGATTTGGAAGGGGAAGGTGCTTAAATAGGGTAGGTGCTAGGGTTAGGAGGGTTTTGGGGGCTTTCAGAGTCCTCCGATCACGATCCGATGGCTCCGGCCGGAGGGAGGGGGGTTTAGGATGGCTAGGTGGGCTGCAAGTGACCGTGTAGAGGGCCTCGAGCTGAGAAGAGAGAGGGAGAAGTGTGGCCCGACACGGTTTTCGAAGACCAAAAACATCCGACGAAGGTACCGGCAACGGTACCGCTATATGTTTAACGGTTGGGCTAACAAACGGACTCCGAATGCGATGAAATTTGGTAGGCGGTCTGTCTACACTATAATAAGACCGCTCGACAAGTTTCATCCCATTCCGAGAACATTTTTATGCCACTTATAAAATAATGTTCGGAGGTGCCGCGGGCGCGTGCGAGTGTGGTTGGGCTCCGAACGGACAACGGAGAGAACCGGGAGGACCCGAAAGGATGCAAATTTTGAAAAACATGCTGATGAAAAGTAGACGATGACATGGCAAAGTGCAACACGCAAGCACATGACATGGCAACACTGATGAATAACTGGCGGACACCTGGCGCATCGAATCCGGGGCGTTACAACACTCCACCACTACGAGAGGATCTTGTCCCGAGATCTAGGATGGCACCGGAGGGGAAAACGGAAGAGAAAGAGAAAGGTAAAACTAAGTTGCTTCTTTGACAAATGAGTGAAACCAAAGAACCTTGAGAGGTTGAGCAAAATGAAATAAAGAATACCATGGAGATGAACAAAATGAAATACTCCATTAGAAAAGAGGAACATGGGATACGACGAGAACCAAGAGGTTAAGTGACAAAGTGGATATTGAAACCACTCCGGTTAAAACAAGATAGAGAAGGAACAAGAATGACATGAATTGGTCAGCACTCCGACTGAAAATTGAAGGAATTGAACATGAACTTGACAAGATGAGAGGATACTTGAAGAGATCAACAACACATTGCCTCCGGAACTATTGAAAGAATGGCACAAGGGGTAAGAAAGATTTCAGACAACACTCCGGTTGAGAAGAGATGCAAGACTTGATAAGATGAGAGAGCTCAAATGAAAACACGACACTCCGGTTAAATGGGTAAGCAAGGAAAAGAACATGATCCTGACAAAACAAGAAGATGGGTTGAAGAGAACAACATCACAATGCCTCCGGAAGGAAGAAATAGAAGATAGATAATTGAAATAAAAGGATGGAGAAGAAAATGCCAACTTTTGCCACAATTGAGCTTGAAAAGGCATCTTTAGGAGAAGGGTCGAACAGAGTTGTTTGGAAAACCAACAACGAAAAGAATAATCTTGATATGGTCTTAAGGAATGCATATCAAATTATGAGGTGACAACCTGCCACTCACGGGAAAAGAATTGGATTGATAAGAACAAGGAGACGAGAAAGCTATATCACCGGGAGGATAAAAGAAGAACTTGGGTCATTTATAAGCACCATAATAGCAACAAACCTTAGAGAAGGCTTTAGGTGAAGTATAAACCCAAGATAACTCCAAAGAAGAGCTTGATGGATTTAAAATATCCCATTCTTGACAACAAGTGAATCATGAAACACGAACTCAAATTATCAAGAATGACATAATACCACCTCAAATGATAAGGTAGAACGAATTGCACTTTGGAATGCAGGAAGAAGAATATGCTTGAACTCCTCCAAACAAAACATGTGTTGAGCACCATGTTTAATTTTGAGTATAGCTTGGCGGGTCATAACTCCGAGAGAAATCTTGATGAACAATTGACGAATGAAAAGAATCCTTGACGAAGCACCATGTAGAGCCTCCATGAAGAACTCCGGTAAACAAAAGGATGATAGAAAGAAAGAGAAGTTGAGAAAACAAGGTGAAACCTTGCAATGATAAGATGAAGCTTTGAAATGATATATGTTGGGGAACGTTGTAGAAAATTAAAATTTTTCCTACGGTTTCACCAAGATCCATCTATGAGTTCATCTAGCAACGAGTATTCAGATTAGATAGCATCTACATACCACTTTGTAGATCGCAACGGAAGCGTTCGAGTGAACGTGGATGAGGTAGTCGTACTTGCCGTGATCCAATTCACCGATGATCTAGTACCGAACGGACGGCACCTCCGCGTTCAACACACGTACGGGACGGGAGACGTCTCCTCCTTCTTGATCCAGCAAGGGGGAAGGAGAGGTTGAGGAAGATCCAGCACGACGGTGTGGTGGTGGATGCAGCAGAACTCCGGCAGGGCTTCGCTAAGCAACTACGGGAGGAGGAGGAGGTGTTGCAGGGAGGAGGGAGGAGCCAGGGCATTAGGGTTGGTTTGCTCCTCCTTTTCCCCACTACATATAGGGCCAAGGGAGAGGGGGAGGCGCAGCCCTTGCCCCTTCCTCCAAGGAAGGGTGCGGCCAAGGGTGGGGAGGAGTCCATCCTCCCCAAGGCACCTCGGAGGTGCCTTCCCCTTGTAGGACTCTCCCCTTTTTTTCTCTCTTGGCGCATGGGCCTCTTGGGGCTGGTGCCCTTGGCCCAAGCAGGCCAAGGCGCACCCCCTAAGGCCCATGTGGCCCACCAAGGCAGGTGGCCCCACCTGGTGGACCCCCGGGACCCCTCCGGTGGTCCCGGTACAATACCGATAACACCGAAACTTGTCCCGATGGCCAAAACAGCACTTCCTATATATAATTCTTTACCTCCGGACCATTCCGGAACTCCTCGTGACGTCCGGGATCTCATCCGGGACTCCGAACAACATTCGGGTTACTGCACATACATATCTTCACAACCCTAGCGTCACCGAACCTTAAGTGTGTAGACCCTACGGGTTCGGGAGACATGCAGACATGACCGAGACGGCTCTCGGGCAATAACCAACAGCGGGATCTGGATACCCATGTTGGCTCCCACATGCTCCATGATGATCTCATCGGATGAACCACGATGTCAAGGATTCAATTAATCCCGTATACGATTCCCTTTGTCAATCGGTATTTTACTTGCCCGAGATTCGATCGTCGGTATCCCAATACCTCGTTCAATCTCGTTATCGGCAAGTCACTTTTCTCGTACCGTAATGCATGATCCCGTGATCAAACACTTTGATCACATTGAGCTCATTATGATGATGCATTACCGAGAGGGCCCGGTGATACCTCTCCGTCAAGCGGAGTGACAAATCCCAGTCTCGATCCATGTCAACCCAACAGACACTTTCAGAGATACCCGTAGTGTACCTTTATAGTCACCCAGTTACGTTGTGACGTTTGGCACACCCAAAGCACTCCTACGGTATCCGGGAGTTACACGATCTCATGGTCTAAGGAAAGGATACTTGACATTGGATAACTCTAGCAAACGAACTATGCGATCTTATGCTATGTTTAGGATTGGGTCTTGTCCATCACATCATTCTCCTAATGATGTGATCCCGTTATCGATGACATCCAATGTCCATAGTCAGGAAACCATGACTATCTGTCGATCAACGAGCTAGTCAACTAGAGGCTCACTAGGGACATGTTGTTGTCTGTTATTCACACATGTATTACGATTTCCGGTTAACACAATTATAGCACGAATAAAGACAATTATCATGAATAAGGAAATATAATAATAATGCTTTTATTATTGCCTCTAGGGCATATTTCCAACAGTCTCCCACTTGCACTAGAGTCAATAATCTAGTTACATTGTGATGAATCGAACACCCATAGAGTTCTGGTGCTGATCATGTTTTGCCTTAGGGAGAGGTTTAGTCAACGGATCTGCGACATTCAGATCCGTGTGCACTTTACAAATTTCTATGTCTCCATCTTGAACATTTTCACGAATGGAGTTGAAGCGACGCTTGATGTGCCTAGTCTTCTTGTGAAACCTGGGCTCCTTTGCAAGTGCAATAGCTCCAGTGTTGTCACAGAAGAGCTTGATTGGCCCCGACGCATTGGGTATGACTCCGAGGTCGGTGATGAACTCCTTCACCCAAATTGCTTCATGTGCTGCCTCCGAGGCTGCCATGTACTCCGCTTCACATGTAGATCCCGCCACGACGCTTTGCTTGCAACTGCACCAGCTTACTGCCCCACCATTCAAAATATACACGTATCCGGTTTGTGACTTAGAGTCATCCAGATCTGTGTCGAAGCTAGCGTCGACGTAACCTTTTACGACGAGCTCTTCGTCACCTCCATAAACGAGAAACATTTCCTTGGTCCTTTTCAGGTACTTCAGGATATTCTTGACCGCTGTCCAGTGTTCCTTGCCGGGATTACTTTGGTACCTTCCTACCAAACTTACGGCAAGGTTTACATCAGGTCTGGTACACAGCATGGCATACATAATAGAACCTATGGCTGAGGCATAGGGGATGACACTCATCTCTTCTATATCTTCTGCCGTGGTCGGACATTGAGCTGAGCTTAATTTCACACCTTGTAACACAGGTAAGAACCCCTTCTTAGATTGATCCATATTGAACTTCTTCAATATCTTATCAAGGTATGTGCTTTGTGAAAGACCTATGAGGCGTCTCGATCTATCTCTATAGATCTTGATGCCTAATATATAAGCAGCTTCTCCAAGGTCCTTCATTGAAAAACTTTTATTCAAATAGGCCTTAATGCTGTCCAAGAGTTCTATATCATTTCCCATCAAAAGTATGTCGTCTACATATAATATGAGAAATGCTACAGAGCTCCCACTCACTTTCTTGTAAACACAGGCTTCTCCATAAGTCTGTGTAAACCCAAACGCTTTGATCATCTCATCAAAGCGAATGTTCCAACTCCGAGATGCTTGCACCAGCCCATAAATCGAGCGTTGGAGCTTGCACACCTTGTCAGCATTCTTAGGATCGACAAAACCTTCCGGCTGCATCATATACAATTCTTCCTTAAGGAAACCATTAAGGAATGCCGTTTTGACGTCCATTTGCCATATCTCATAATCATAGTATGCGGCAATTGCTAACATGATTCGGACGGACTTCAGCTTCGCTACCGGTGAGAAAGTCTCATCGTAGTCAATTCCCTGAACTTGTCGATAACCCTTAGCAACAAGCCGAGCTTTATAGATGGTCACATTACCATCCGCGTCTGTCTTCTTCTTAAAGATCCATTTATTTTCTATGGCTCGCTGTTCAACGGGCAAGTCAGTCAAAGTCCATACTTCGTTTTCATACATGGATCCTATCTCGGATTTCATGGCTTCCAGCCATTTGTCGGAATCCGGGCCCGCCATTGCTTCCTCATAGTTCGAAGGTTCACCGTTGTCTAACAACATGATTTCCAAGACAGGGTTGCCGTACCATTCTGGTGCGGAACGTGTCCTTGTGGACCTTCGAATTTCAGTAGGAGCTTGATCAGAAGCATCTTGATCATCATGATTAATTTCCTCTCTAGTCGGTGCAGGCACCTCAGAAATGTTTTCTTGAGTTTCGCCATTTTCCGGTTCAAGAGGTAACACTTCATCAAGTTCTACTTTCCTCCCACTTACTTCTTTCGAGAGAAACTCTTTCTCTAGAAAGGATCCATTCTTGGCAACAAAGATCTTGCCTTCGGATCTGAGGTAGAAGGTATACCCAACAGTTTCTTTAGGGTATCCTATGAAGACGCATTTTTCTGACTTGGGTTCGAGCTTTTCAGGTTGAAGTTTCTTGACATAAGCATCGCATCCCCAAACTTTTAGAAACGACAGCTTAGGTTTCTTCCCAAACCATAATTCATACGGTGTCGTCTCAACGGATTTCGACGGAGCCCTATTTAAAGTGAATGCAGCAGTCTCTAAAGCATAGCCCCAAAAAGATAGCGGTAAATCGGTAAGAGACATCATAGATCGCACCATATCTAATAGAGTGCGATTACGACGTTCGGACACACCATTACGCTGAGGTGTTCCAGGCGGTGTGAGTTGTGAAACTATTCCACATTTTCTTAAGTGTGTGCCAAATTCATGACTCAAGTATTCTCCTCCACGATCTGATCGTAGAAACTTGATCTTTCTATCACGTTGATTTTCAACCTCACTCTGAAATTCCTTGAACTTTTCAAAGGTTTCAGACTTGTGTTTCATTAAGTAGATATACCCATATCTACTCAAGTCATCAGTGAGGGTGAGAACATAACGATAGCCACCGCGAGCTTCAACACTCATTGGACCGCACACATCGGTATGTATGATTTCCAATAAGTTGGTTGCTCGCTCCATTGTTCCTGAGAACGGAGTCTTGGTCATTTTACCCATGAGGCATGGTTCGCACGTGTCAAATGATTCATAATCAAGAGACTCTAAAAGTCCATCCGCGTGGAGCTTCTTCATGCGTTTGACACCTATGTGACCAAGGCGGCAGTGCCACAAATATGTGGGACTATTGTTATCAACTTTAACTCTTTTGGTACTCACACTATGAATATGTGTATCATCACGCACGAGATTCATTAAGAATAAACCATTAACCATCGGAGCATGACCATAAAACATTTCTCCCATATAAATAGAACAACCATTATTCTCGGATTTAAATGAGTAGCCATCTCGAATTAAGCGAGATCCAGATACAATGTTCATGCTCAAACTTGGCACTAAATAACAATTATTGAGGTTTAAAACTAATCCCGTAGGTAAATGTAGAGGCAGCGTGCCGACGGCGATCACATCGACCTTGGAACCATTCCCGACGCGCATCGTCACCTCGTCCTTCGCCAGTCTCCGTTTATTCCGCAGCTCCTGCTTTGAGTTACAAATGTGAGCAACTGCACCGGTATCAAATACCCAAGAGCTACTACGAGTACTGGTAAGGTACACATCAATTACATGTATATCACATATACCTTTGGTTTTGCCGGCCTTCTTGTCCGCTAAGTATTTGGGGCAGTTCCGCTTCCAGTGACCACTTCCCTTGCAATAAAAGCACTCAGTTTCGGGCTTGGGTCCATTCTTTGGCTTCTTCCCGGCAACTTGCTTACCGGGCGCGGCAACTTCCTTGCCGTCCTTCTTGAAGTTCTTTTTACCCTTGCCCTTCTTGAACTTAGTGGTTTTATTCACCATCAACACTTGATGCTCCTTCTTGATTTCTACCTCTGCTGATTTCAGCATAGCATATACCTCAGGAATGGTCTTTACCATCCCCTGCATATTGTAGTTCATCACAAAGCTCTTGTAGCTAGGTGGAAGCGACTGGAGGATTCTGTCAATGACCGCTTCATCCGGGAGATTAACTTCCAGTTGAGTCAAACGGTTGTGCAACCCAGACATTTTGAGTATGTGTTCACTGACAGAACTATTTTCCTCCATCTTACAGCTAAAGAATTTGTCGGAGACTTCATATCTCTCGACCCGGGCATGAGCTTGGAAAACCATTTTCAGCTCTTCGAACATCTCATATGCTCCATGTCTCTCAAAACGTTTTTGGAGCCCCGGCTCTAAGCTGTAAAGCATGCCGCACTGAACGAGGGAGTAATCATCGCAGCGTGACTGCCAAGCGTTCATAACGTCTTGTTCTGCAGGGAGAATAGGTGCGTCACCCAGCGGTGCTCTTAGGACATAATCTTTCTTGGCAGCTATGAGGATAATCCTCAGGTTCCGGACCCAGTCCGTATAGTTGCTACCATCGTCTTTCAGCTTGGTTTTCTCTAGGAACGCGTTGAAGTTGAGGACTACGTTGGCCATTTGATCTACAAGACATATTGTAAATATTTAGACTAAGTTCATGATAATAAAGTTCATTTAATCAAATTATTTAATGAACTCCCACTTAGATAGACATCCCTCTATTAGTCATCTAAGTATTACATGATCCGAGTCAACTAGGCCGTGTCCGATCATCACGTGAGACGGACTAGTCAACATCGGTGAACATCTTCATGTTGATCGTATCTTCTATACGACTCATGCTCGACCTTTCGGTCTTCTGTGTTCCGAGGCCATGTCTGTACATGCTAGGCTCGTCAAGTCAACCTAAGTGTTTTGCATGTGTAAATCTGTCTTACACCCGTTGTATGCGAACGTAAGGACCTATCACACCCGATCATCACGTGGTGCTTCGGAACGACGAACCTTAGCAACGGTGCACAGTTAGGGTGAACACTTTCTTGAAATTATTATGAGGGATCATCTTATTTACTACCGTCGTTCTAAGTAAACAAGATGCAAAACATGATAAACATCACATGCAATCAAATAATAAACGTGACATGATATGGCCAATATCACATAGCTCCTTTGATCTCCATCTTGGGGCTCCATGATCATCTTGTCACCGGCTTGACACCATGATCTTCATCATCATGATCTTCATCATCGTGTCTCCATGAAGTTGCTCGCCAACTATTACTTCTACTACTATGGCTAACGCGTTTAGCAATAAAGTAAAGTAATTTACATGGCGATTCTCAATGACACGCAGGTCATACAAAAAATAAAGACAACTCCTATGGCTCCTGCCGGTTGTCATACTCATCGACATGCAAGTCGTGATTCCTATTACAATAGCATGAACATCTCATACATCACATATAGATCATTCATCATACATCACAACTTTGGCCATATCATATCACAAAGCACTTGCTGCAAAAACAAGTTAGACGTCCTCTAATTGTTGTTGCAAGTTTTACGTGGCTGAATTATGGTTCTAGCAAGAACGTTTTCTTACCTACGTTAAAACCACAACGTGATTTGTCAACTTCTATTTACCCTTCATAAGGACCCTTTTCATCGAATCCGCTCCAACTAAAGTAGGAGAGACAGACACCCGCCAGCCACCTTATGCAACTAGTGCATGTTAGTCGGTGGAACCGGTCTCACGTAAGCGTACGTGTAAGGTTGGTCCGGGCCGCTTCATCCCATAATACCGCTGAAGCAAGATAAGACTAGTAGCGGCAAGAAGAGTTGACAACATCTACGCCCACAACAAATTGTGTTCTACTCGCGCAAGAAGAACTACACATAGACCTAGCTCATGATGCCACTGTTGGGGAACGTTGTAGAAAATTAAAAATTTTCCTATGGTTTCACCAAGATCCATCTATGAGTTCATCTAGCAACGAGTATTCAGATTAGATAGCATCTACATACCACTTTGTAGATCGCAACGGAAGCGTTCGAGTGAACGTGGATGAGGTAGTCGTACTTGCCGTGATCCAATTCACCGATGATCTAGTACCGAACGGACGGCACCTCCGCGTTCAACACACGTACGGGACGGGAGACGTCTCCTCCTTCTTGATCCAGCAAGGGGGAAGGAGAGGTTGAGGAAGATCCAGCACGACGGTGTGGTGGTGGATGCAGCAGAACTCCGGCAGGGCTTCGCTAAGCAACTACGGGAGGAGGAGGAGGTGTTGCAGGGAGGAGGGAGGAGCCAGGGCATTAGGGTTGGTTTGCTCCTCCTTTTCCCCACTACATATAGGGCCAAGGGAGAGGGGGAGGCGCAGCCCTTGCCCCTTCCTCCAAGGAAGGGTGCGGCCAAGGGTGGGGAGGAGTCCATCCTCCCCAAGGCACCTCGGAGGTGCCTTCCCCTTGTAGGACTCTCCCCTTTTTTCTCTCTTGGCGCATGGGCCTCTTGGGGCTGGTGCCCTTGGCCCAAGCAGGCCAAGGCGCACCCCCTAAGGCCCATGTGGCCCACCAAGGCAGGTGGCCCCACCTGGTGGACCCCCGGGACCCCTCCGGTGGTCCCGATACAATACCGATAACACCGAAACTTGTCCCGATGGCCAAAACAGCACTTCCTATATATAATTCTTTACCTCCGGATCATTCCGGAACTCCTCGTGACGTCCGGGATCTCATCCGGGACTCCGAACAACATTCAGGTTACTGCACATACATATCTTCATAACCCTAGCGTCACCGAACCTTAAGTGTGTAGACCCTACGGGTTCGGGAGACATGCAGACATGACCGAGACGGCTCTCGGGCAATAACCAACAGCGGGATCTGGATACCCATGTTGGCTCCCACATGCTCCATGATGATCTCATCGGATGAACCACGATGTCAAGGATTCAATTAATCCCGTATACGATTCCCTTTGTCAATCGGTATTTTACTTGCCCGAGATTCGATCGTCGGTATCCCAATACCTCGTTCAATCTCGTTATCGGCAAGTCACTTTTCTCGTACCGTAATGCATGATCCCTTGATCAAACACTTTGATCACATTGAGCTCATTATGATGATGCATTACCGAGAGGGCCCGGTGATACCTCTCCGTCAAGCGGAGTGACAAATCCCAGTCTCGATCCATGTCAACCCAACAGACACTTTCAGAGATACCCGTAGTGTACCTTTATAGTCACCCAGTTACGTTGTGACGTTTGGCACACCCAAAGCACTCCTACGGTATCCGGGAGTTACACGATCTCATGGTCTAAGGAAAGGATACTTGACATTGGATAACTCTAGCAAACGAACTATGCGATCTTATGCTATGTTTAGGATTGGGTCTTGTCCATCACATCATTCTCCTAATGATGTGATCCCGTTATCGATGACATCCAATGTCCATAGTCAGGAAACCATGACTATCTGTCGATCAACGAGCTAGTCAACTAGAGGCTCACTAGGGACATGTTGTTGTCTGTTATTCACACATGTATTACGATTTCCGATTAACACAATTATAGCACGAATAAAGACAATTATCATGAATAAGTAAATATAATAATAATGCTTTTATTATTGCCTCTAGGGCATATTTCCAACAATATAAACGAGAAAACTTGGAACTCTGGAAAGAAAAAAAAAGAACAAATGAGATCAAGAATTTTGATGAATCTCCGGAATAAGGAATAGAATTTACTCGATGAAACAAGAATAAGAATTACATTATGCTTATCCCTCATCAATTAAATTGATGACAAGCAATGGATTTGGCATACTACTTATTCTCGTAGAAAAGGATTAAGATAGATATGGCGCAAACTTGGGAAGGTATTGATGGAACCACCGGTGGAATTTGGAAACAATGAATGAATTAATATGATAACGAAGGAAGTGAAATCTTGAACGAACCACCATAAGAATTGAAAATGAACGAAGAAAAGATAAAGAAACACCGGGAAGAATTAGAAAATGAAGGAAGATACTTGAGAGAATTTAGATACATGAGAACGAAGAGATCATGAACTGAATAGAGGGTATTTGAATGATGCACCGGTAAGATTTGGAGAACGATAGACGAAGCTGAGAATGAATAATTCTTCTGAAATGATGGCCTTCAGAGAATCAAACTGAAAAGACTCCTGAAATGCTCCGGATGGGTGAAAAGAATTCTCGCAATCAAAAACAATTATGAGAGGATGGCATGAAGCTAGAACCCTGAATCTTGAATGGAACGGACAAAATTTAGAGGAAGCACTTCTTCGGTCTTCAAAATCTAAGAATGACGACGAGAAACACCAGCATGAATTGTTGAGGCACTCCGGAATGAGAATTGGAAAGGATGAACCAATGATGAAAAGAATTTGAAAGATCTTGGAGAAAGACATATGACTGATGAAAATTCATTCTTACGTCAAGCTTCGAAAATAATTTGAGAAGAACTTCGGGATAATTAGAAGAGTCAGGTAAGATCCTAGGAAAAGACCTGTGTGTTAGGGCCCACTCAAAAGAACCACCGTTGAACAATTGCTTGAAAAGAGAGATTGCACTGGTTGAATTAAATGGTTTGAATGAGATAGCATCCTCAAAAGAACTTGAGTGAATTGAGAATGGAAACTTGAATCTTCTGAGATATCTTCAGCACTTCGGAACAATAGAATTGCGAGAAGTGGATGATTAAGAGGTGCACCGGTACGAGAAAACATTTGAAACGAGGAAAAGGATATGATCGACAGAGCTTGAATTGAATCCACCGGAGAAGAAAAAATGACGAATGATGAACTTGAAACTGTTGAGCATCTTCATGGGAAATCACCGGATAAGAACATTGAAAGAAAAGAATGAAGAGACTTCCCACAAATAAAAGGATACATGATTAAGAAATCCGAGTCCTTGAAGAAAAGGGTGGGAGGGGGGGAAACAAAGACAACTTGGAATGGATGAAGCAAACACCGTTGAGAAAACTTAGAGTTGATCTTGCGGATGTTGGAATGATCGAATTTACTTTGAGAGAAGCACACCGGTTGAAAAAGAGTTGGCATGATAATCTTGATGATCAAGAAGGATTAGTATTTCCATAGAAATATGATAACACCGCTTAGAAAAAGGTATGGAATCAACACTTGACTTCGAAGCAACTCGAATACCACAAACCAAAACAAAAACAAAGGATTGGCTTGCAGAATAAGCCAGAAACAAACATATGATAGATCCCATATCGTGCATCTGTCGGAAAGATATTCTAGGAGCTACTTGAATTCCCACCTATAAACTCCCGGATCTTTCTGGTTATGCAATCAGGTGTTGGAGATACAGGGGCCACAAAATATATCACCAAAACTAACAATACCTAGATCCAGCTGTATCCATCCTTCAACACATAACCAAGAAAACTCCAGAAATGGTGTACCTCAACCTTCGAAAAGCATCCGTTATACGAGTTATGGCAATACTCCCGCACTCGCCTTAGTACTGGGCTATCAGGGTTATCTCACCAACAACTGTACAAAAGAGATTTTCAATGTCGGCGTACTAAACTCAGGTATTCCAGAACTGCAACGATAAAATTATGGCGACAACACCTCAGAGCTCAACTCCTCGGGACACTTCCACTAAACCCCTGCTGACAGGAGGCACCAAGACAATGTTGTCATCATAAAACCATCGGAATGATTCTAAGATACCCGCGTGATCCTAAATTTTTTTGGGTGAAATTTGGGAAGAGAAGAGTCAAAACTCTACGTCAGGATGCCTTACCAGAGCGATGAGGAGACTGGGAAGTAAAAAGAATTCCTAAACTCTCCGATACATAATTCCTAAATGACTCAAAACATTTTTCTAGACACAACTCGGCCGCTAAAACGATCAATCCGTGGGGGCTCCTAAGGTCGGGGAAGGCTCTGATACCAACTTGTAACGCCCTCGATGCGGCTATATCTCCCAAGTGTCGAAGCACGACTTAGAGGCATAACCGCATTGAAAGCAATGTCGCAAGTGAGGTAATCTTCACACAACCCATGTAATGCATAAGGGAAAGAGATACATAGTTGGCTTACAATCGCCACTTCACACAATACATGAGTAAAGCATTACATCCTATAGATACAATCAAGGTCCGACTATGGAACCAATATAAAAGAAGACTATCCCAAATGCTACACAGATCCCCGATCGTCCCGACTGGGCTCCACTACTGATCAACTGAAGCGAAACAACACAATGAACAAGATCTTCATCGAGCTCCTCCTTGAGCTCGGGCGCATCACCTGCACGGTTTCATCGGCACCTGCAAACTGGTTTTGGAAGTATCTGTGAGTCACGGGGACTCAGCAATCTCACACCCGCGAGATGAAGACTATTTAAGCTTAAAGGTAGGACAGGGTAGTGAGGTGGAGCTGCAGCAAGCGACTAGCATATATGGTGGCTAACATACGCAAATGAGAGCGAGAAGAGAAGGCGAAAGCACGGTCGAACAACTATGATCAAGAAGTGATCCTGAAACTACTTACGTCAAGCATAACTCCAACACCGTGTTCACTTCCCGGACTCCGCCGAGAAGAGACCATCACGGTAACACACGCGGTTGGTGTATTTTAATTAAGATCAACTTCGGGTTTTCTACAACCGGACATTAACAAATTCCCATCTGCCACATAACCGCGGGCACAGCTTTCGAAAGTTCAAACCCTGCAGGGGTGTCCCAACTTAGCCCATGATAAGCTCTCGCGATCAACGAAGGATATTCCTTCTCCCCGGGAAGACCCGATCAGTCTCAGAATCCCGGCTACAAGACATTTCGACAGTAATAAAACAAGTCCAGCAAAGCCGCCCGGATGTGCCGACAAATCCTGATAGGAGCTGCACATATCTCGGTCTCAGGGCACACCGGATGAGCCAGACGTCGGGTTGACATAGACCCTGATTGCGTAGGGGGCGCCGGACATTGCTCGGTTTGGACCAGCACTTAGAGAAGCACTAGCCCGGGGGGGGCTAAAATAAAGATGACCCTCAGGCTGGCCGACCCAAGGGAAAGGGATAGGTGGTGGTAAGGCAAATGGTAAAACCAAGGTTGGGCCTTGCTGGAAGAGTCTTATTCAAAGCGAACTGTCAAGGGGGTCCCATAAATCACCCGACCGCGTTAGGGACGCATAATCCGGGAACATAACACCGATATGACGGAAACTAGGGTGGCAAGAGTGGAACAAAACACCAGGCATAAGGCCGAGCCTTCCACCCTTTACCAAGTATATAGATGCATTAATTAAATAAGATATATTGTGATATCCCAACAAGTAAACATGTTCCAATCAAGGAACAACATCTCCATGTTCCAACAAGGAACAAACTTCATCTTCACCTGCAACTAACAACGCAATAAGAGGGGCTGAGCAAAGCGGTAACATAGCCAAACAATGGTTTGCTAGGACAAGGTGGGTTAGAGGCTTGGTTTAACAATATGGGAGGCATGATAAGCAAGTGGTAGGTATCGCAGCATAGGCATAGCAAAAGAGCGAGCAATCTAGCAAGCAAAGATAGAAGTGATTTCGAGGGTATGGTCATCTTGCCTGAGATCCCGCTAGGAAGAAGAACGAGTCGATGAAGAAGACAAGCGGACGTAGTCGAACGAATCCTCACAACTCCGGAACGAAACCGAAGCTAACGAGAGAAACAACCCGGAAATAAGCAAGCAACATAGTAAACAACCATCACATAAACATGGTATGATGCACAATCAAGTATGATGCATGTCCAGTTTAATGAGGCATGGCATGGCAAAATGCAACAAACCATAACACAAATTAAGTGGAGCTCAATATGCAACGAGTTGCATATTGACGAAACTTCACAACATTTATTTAGTTCTCTCTCGGTTATGTACCCAACAATATTAAATGTAATTAAACATGGCAAGGGGTGAAGTATAAGTAAACTAACTATTTAGGCAAGTTTAAATGAGGCCGGAACAACAAACAACAATTCCGGAAAATCCTCATGTCCATATTATGAATGTGGTACTGTTCTGCCCTAAACCATATTTTAGAGTTTTTAAACATGCAGAGTAATGGCACCATGTTATACTAGGCATTTTTTCACCCCATTTACATATAAAGAACATTTAAATCCGAGCTACGGTTATTTAGTTATGAAATAAATCATTTTAACATGGCATTTATGCAAATTTAATCCAACAGCATGTTTAAACATTTTAACCATGGGTGAAAATTGGATATTATGAAACTAGACAAAAATCTAAGCATTTTACATATTTAAACCATTTTAATCCGATGCACCATTTGTGAGTTATTAAATGCATGATCTAGAGGGTTTTTCTGTAAATCTGTAAACTCCTGGATAATTGGACAAATTCGCAGGACCAAGAAAAAAACATATCGGGCCGGATTAGAGCTACAGGCCGAAACAGGGTATGGGCGCTGGGGTTTTCTCACCATGGGCCAGGTCGGTGGAGAGGCCAAGGCAGGCCGGAGGGAGGCCTGGGCTGGACCGACGAGGGAACGGGCCCACGCGGCGTGGTCAACGGGGACCGGGGAGCGAGCGGCTCCTCTGCTCGCTCCCGAGCGGTCAAGGCGATGGCAGGAGGGAGCTCCGGCGAGGTCGTGGAGGTCCGGTGACGCGCGGCATGGGGTGGATCCGGGCAGGGGCCGTCAGATCCGGACGCAAGGATTCCGTTCCCGGCGACGAGGAGGCCGGCTGTGCGGGAACGACGACGACGACTGCGAGCTCGACGGTGATGTTCCTGGAGACGGCGGCTTGCTGCGAGGGAGAGAGAGAGAGCTGGTGAGGAGAGAAAGGAGAAAGGGAAGGGAAAGAGGGACCGGGCGGCAGCGTGACCTGCGTCGGAGGTGGTCGCCGCCGGCGACTTCGGCGAGTCAGCGGGGAAGGAGCGGTCGGCGGGGTCGGGGTCGAGGAGCTCCTTCCCTCGATCCAGATCGGGAGTGAGGGAGCGGGAGGCGCGGGGCGATCCGGGCCCAGGTGTGCCCGGCGGGCCCCCGATCTGGGCTTGGCGGGCTGGCGGCTGAGTGGGGAGCCAGGGGCTGAGGTGCGGGGCGACGTGGAGGCGTGTGAGTGGCTGCGGGAGGTGGGGTAGGCGACGTGGCGCAAGCCGATTGGCCGGGGAGACGGCGGGAGGCGGCGCTGACCTCTGAGCCGGCGACAAGTGGCGGATCTGGAGCGGCTGCGCGCGGAATTTGAGGAGGAGGTGGGAGGCTAGAGGTAGGGGAAGACTAGGCTGCCAGATTTGGAAGGGGGAGCTGTTTAAATAGGGTAGGTGCTAGGGTTAGGAGGGTTTTGGGGGCTTTCGGAGTCCTCCGATCATGATCCGATGGCTCCGGCCGGAGGGAGGGGGGTTTAGGATGGCTAGGTGGGCTGCAAGTGACTGTGTAGAGGGCCTCGGGCTGAGAAGAGAGAGGGAGAAGTGCGGCCCGACACGGTTTTCGAAGACCAAAAACATCCGACGAAGGTACCGGCAACGGTACCGCTATATGTTTAACGGTTGGGCTAACAAATGGACTTCGAATGCGATGAAATTTGGTAGGCGGTCTGTCTACACTATAATAAGACTGCTCGACAAGTTTCATCCCATTCCGAGAACATTTTTATGCCACTTATAAAATAATGTTCGGAGGTGCCGTGGGCGCGTGCGAGTGTGGTTGGGCTCCGAACGGACAACGGAGAGAACCGGGAGGACCCGAACGGATGCAAATTTTGAAAAACATGCTGATGAAAAGCAGATGATGACATGGCAAAGTGCAACACGCAAGCACATGACATGGCAACACTGACGAATAACTGGCGGACACCTGGCGCATCGAATCCGGGGCGTTAGATATAGTGATTTCTTTGAAGGCAGGTTTGCGCCAAGTTGCAATCGAGGTATCAAACATTGTCTGGATGTCATCATTTGTTCCCCAATCTAGTCCAATTATTTCCTGGCACCTTTTGGCAAATTGACAATCATAAAAAAGATGCTTGTTTGTTTCTAGCTCAGAAATGTTGCACATCCAACAAGAGTGGTTCTCTCCGATATTAAAGTGTCGTCTTAGAAGCATATCTATCGTGTTGACCCTGTGCATTAGCATCAACCAAGCAAAAAATTTGTGTCTCATGATGCATTTTGACTTCCATATTGAGGTTATAAAACTAGGGGCAGTTAGATTTCGAAAGAGAAACCTATAGAACTTTTGGGTTTATATTGCTCATCTCCCCAACATAGAATCCATTCATCGACGTCCAGATGGTCCAGTGTCATGGAGTTAATCACAGGCATGATATCATCTAATTCAGCTCTAGCCTCAATGGATAGGGGTAGATGAAACAAAGTTGACAGGTCTGTATTTGATTGGATTTGAGCCAATGATAAATCCTCATCATGAACATAAGAAAACAGATGATTATGAGAATGCATGAGAACTGTATCATTATGCCAGAGATCTTTCCAAAATAGCACTATGTCCCCAGCCCTGGGTAGGCATGTTGTGATACCTCTATATATATCCATTAGCGAAAAAACATCCATCCACCAAAATCATCCACAGACTGGTTTTGCATGGGGGGCACCGTGATTATAATATGCATTCCCGATCAACATAACCCAGGGAATATCAGCCTTGTGAATGAATTTACGCACATATTTTAGAAGCAACGCCTTGTTTTGGGCTTTGAGATCAAGAATTCCCAAACCACCTTTTTTCTTAGGTCTACAGATTAAATCCCATGCAGCCAACGAGTGTGTTTTTGCATCTCGATCCACTACTTTTCTCCAAAGGCAGTGGCGTCTTGCCCGATCAAAGTTATCAATTAACTTAAGAGGGATTTTGAGAACACACATGGCAAATGAGAGCAGAGATGAAAGTGCTGAGTTAATGAGTTGCACTCGTTCACCATAAGAAAGCTAGACGACTGTACCTGTTAATCTCCTTTCAATTCTATCAACCAGTGACATTAGCTCTCTCACAGTTGGTCATGTGGTGCCCACAGGAAGCCCCAAGTATGTGAACAGCATGGTCCCAACTTGGCAACCAATCTCTAGTGCAAGTCGTTGTGCTTTCTCATCATTCACATTTATGGGCATCAACTGAGATTTTCCGTAATTAATTTTTAGCCCCGTTGCCCTAGCATAGGAGTCAAGGATAGCTTTTATCGTGTGTAGTTGATCATTTTCGATCGGCGACACAATGATCGTGTCGTCGGCGTACTGAATAACTGGATATTGCTCCGATGCAGGTTGATCAATTGGCAGTTTAATATGCCCCTCCTCCCAAGCTTTGTTGATCAAGGATTGAAGAAGATCAGCGGCAATGACAAACAGGAGCGGAGACAGGGGATCCCCTTGATGAACACCTCTTTTGCATTTAAATTCTTTCCCAAGTACTCCGTTTAAAAGAATTGAAGATGTACCAGAAGCCAGGATAATTTTTATCCACATACACCAGCGATCATCAAAACCCTTGCATTTCAGAATTTTGAGGATAAAGTCATGTTCCATGGTGTCGAAAGCCTTCTTGAAGTCTAACTTTAAGATGACAATTTCTTTCTTGGACTGTTTACATTGGTGAATGTATTCAAAGGCCCATCCCAGGCAATCTTGAATCATCCTTGATTTGATGAATCCGTATTGGTTACGATGGACAGTATTCAGAATCCACTTTTGAAGTCGCTCAACTAGTATTTTGGTCAAAACTTTGAGCACACAGTTGAGGAGGGAAATTGGACGATAGTCATTAACTGTTTCTGGCGTACCTTTTTTTTGGTATGAGTGTTATTAGTGAGGTGTTTAGGCAATTAATATTTACCGCACCTTCCCAGAAATCATGACAAAGATTGTAAAATTCCTCCTTGATAATCTCCCAACAGAATTTAAGAAACTGTCCGTCAAAAGCATCTGGCCCCGGCGCCCTGTCGGCTGGAATAAGTTTGATTACCCTATCGATTTCCTCATGAGAAAAAGGCTCAGATAATTCCGACAGACTGGGGTACTATTGAATTAATTCAAACATTTTGAAATCATATGATGTGGCATTTAAGACCCCCATTCGTTTCTTAAAGCATTCGTAAAATGCCGCAGCTTTGTCGTTGTGATTTTTAGTAGAGCTACCATCTTCCATCAAAAGAGAAGTGATTGAGTTCCTCCTGTATCTTTCCGTTGCACGAGCGTGGAAGTATTTTGTATTTTCCTCGCCTTTAACTGCCCATCGAAAAGTACATCATTTTTTCCAATAATCACTCTGGTACTTAAGAAGTCGAAGAAGATGCTTCTTTAATATCGCCCTAAAATTCCTTTCAGGCACAGTTAACTGCCGTAGCTCTTCAAGACTATGAATTTGTATTAACACTCTGTTGCAGTTTTCAACGAGGAGGCTAAGCTTAGATATTTTTTTACTCCAAGTTTTGAGAGCATAACTATGAGTGCATCTAGTGCCCCTTAGTGATTTTGGTGTATTGAAGACTTATAGGCTAAGGATCTAATGTGTTTATGAGTGTACACAGGTCTATAAGTCTATGAGGAGTTTGATATTTACAGAGAAAGTCGACCCCTAAAAATGAAGTTCTTCAACTGAAGACTTTGATATTCTGAAGACTTTCTGAAGACTTTGAAAGTGAAGAAATTGGTGTGACCTTGAAGACTTGGTATTCATTCGAGGAACATGAAGAGTGAAGACTTTTGTTTTCGTAGTTTCATTTTCTCTTTCTTGAGTCATAGGAAACACCGTACTGTTAAAGGGGGTCAAGGAAATACTAAGGAGAAAATTTCCATTTGATGCTCAACTCAAATCCTACACCTACCAATCCCTTCGAGTGAAGCCATTGGAAATATCATACAGTTCAGTCAATTTCTTCAGTGACAGAGACACAGTTCTTCTGGTCACTGAGGACCTTGCTCTGACTGAGGAGTTAGGAATTCGCCAGTGCGAATTGCCTACACAGTGAGGAACATGATAGCCCTGAGGAATTTGTACCTCAAATTTCCGACCGTTGCTGTGCTACGCGCCAGCTGTCCCAAAATATCTTATCCATCCAACGGTCATATCATTGAAGGGCATTTATGTCTTATCATGTCGGGCTGCTCCCTAGGCTATAAATAGCCGCCCCCTACAACCACTAGCTAGTTGGCTGCTCCGCGAGAACTTGACACTTGTCATTTGAGAGCAACCCATCCTCCGAGGACTTTGAGCGAAAATCATCAAGTGAGGAAAATCCAAACCCAAACCCAAACACCTACAAACCCAAAGTGATTGAGCATCACTGAAGAGATTGATCCTGCGTGGATCCGACGCTTGTTATCTTTGAAGACTGTGCTTCTTCCAAACGGTTAGGCGTCATGGTCTAGAGCATTGTTAGGGAACGTAGTAATTTCAAAAAAATTCCTACGCACACGCAAGATCATGGTGATGCATAGCTACGAGAGGGGAGAGTGTTGTCTACGTACCCTCGTAGACCGTAAGCGGAAGCGTTATATGAACGCGGTTGATGTAGTCGTACGTCTTCACGATTCGACCGATCCAAGCACCGAAAGCACGGCACCTCCGAGTTCTGCACACGTTCGGCTCGGTGACGTCCTCGCCTTCTCGATCCAGCAAGAGGGGCGAAGTAGTAGATGAGTTCCGGCAGCACGACGGCGTGGTGACGGTGTTGGTGAAGAACAATCTTCGCAGGGCTTCGCCTAAGCACTACAAAAACTATGACGGAGGATAAACTAGAGGAAACGGGGTTGCCGGCACACGGCTTGGTGTTTCTTGATCTGTCTTGGGTGCTAGCCCTACCCCTCTATTTATATGTTGAGCCTTGGGGTCAAAACTTGGAGTAAAAGCCTCCACAAAGTCGGTTTCACCCGAAAGGCAAGAGTCCTTCTCGGACTCCAGGGCCAGACGCCAGGGTTCCCGGCGTTTGGGCCCAGACGCCAGGGACCCTGGCGTCTAGCCTCTGGACTCCGCAAAACTTCCTTTTGCACTTTCCAAAAACCTCGCGGGCTTTCCCCTTTGGCCCAGATAAAGTGTTATCGTACCCAAACATTTCGGGAAACATTCGGAACCCCTTCCGATGGATTCCAGAACCTTTCTAGGGATCGAACACTACTATCCACATATCAATCTTTACTTCCGGGCCATTCTGGAGTTCCTCGTCATATCCGTGATCTCATCCAAAACTCCGAACAACATTCGGTCACCAACATACATAACTCATAGTACTATATCGTCAACGAACGTTAAGCGTGCGGACCCTACGGGTTCGAGAACTATGTAGACATGACCTAGAACCATTCTCGGTCAATAACCAATAGCGGAACCTGGATGCTCATATTGGCTCCCACATATTCTACGAAGATCTTTTATCGGTCAGACCGCATAACAACATACGTTGTTCCCTTTGTCATCGGTATGTTACTTGCCCGAGATTCGATCGTCGGTATCCAATACCTAGTTCAATCTCATTACCGGCAAGTCTCTTTACTCATTCCATAATACATCATCTCGCAACTAACTCATTAGCTGCAACGCTTGCAAGGCTTAAGTGATGTGCATTACCGAGAGGGCCCAGAGATACCTCTCCGACACTCGGAGTGACAAATCCTAATCTCGAAATACGCCAACCCAACAAGTACCTTCGGAGACACCTGTAGAGCACCTTTATAATCACCCAGTTACGTTGTGACGTTTGGTAGCACACAAAGTGTTCCTCCGGTAAACGGGAGTTGCATAATCTCATAGTCATAGGAACATGTCTTAGTCATGAAGAAAGCAATAGCAACAAACTAAACGATCAAGTGCTAAGCTAACGGAATGGGTCAAGTCAATCAGATCATTCACCTAATGATGTGATCTCATTAATCAAATAACAACTCTTTGTCTATGGTTAGGAAACATAACCATCTTTGATTAACGAGCTAGTCAAGTAGAGGCATACTAGTGACACTCTGTTTGTTTATGTATTCACACATGTATTATGTTTTCGGTTAATACAATTCTAGCATGAATAATAAACATTTATCATGATATAAGGAAATAAATAATAACTTTATTATTGCCTCTAGGGCATATTTCCTTCAGTCTCCCACTTGTACTAGAGTCAATAATCTAGATTACACAGTAATGATTCTAACACCCATGGAGTCTTGGTGCTGATCATGTCTTGCTCGTGGAAGAGGCTTAGTCAACGGGTCTGCAACATTCAGATCCGTATGTATCTTGCAAATTTCTATGTCTCCCACCTGGACTAGATCCCGGATGGAATTGAAGCGTCTCTTGATGTGCTTGGTCCTCTTGTGAAATCTAGATTCCTTCGCTAAGGCAATTGCTCTAGTATTGTCACAAAATATTTTCATTGGACCCGATGCACTAGGTATAACACCTAGATCGGATATGAACTCCTTCATCCAGACTCCTTCATTTGCTGCTTCCGAAGCAGCTATGTATTCCGCTTCACACGTAGATCCCGCCACGACACTTTGTTTAGAACTGCACCAACTGACAGCTCCACCGTTCAATGTAAACACGTATCCGGTTTGCGATTTAGAATCGTCCGGATCAGTGTCAAAGTTGTTGCATCGACGTAACCATTTATGACTAGCTCTTTGTCACCTCCATAAACAAGAAACATATCCTTAGTCCTTTTCAGGTATTTCGAGATGTTCTTGACTGCTGTCCAGTGATCCACTCCTGGATTACTTTGGTACCTCCCTGCTAGACTTATAGCAAGGCACACATCAGGTCTGGTACACAGCATTGCATACATGATAGAGCCTATGGCTGAAGCATAGGGAACATCTTTCATTTTCTCTCTATCTTCTGCGGTGGTCGGGTATTGAGTCTTACTCAACTTTACACCTTGTAACACAGGCAAGAACCCTCTCTTTGTTTGATCCATTTTGAACTTCTTCAAAACTTTGTCAAGGTATGTGCTTTGTGAAAGTCCAATTAAGCGTCTTGATCTATCTCTATAGATCTTAATGCCCAAAATGTAAGCAGCTTCACCGAGGTCTTTCATTGAAAAACTCTTATTCAAGTATCCCTTTATGCTATCCAGAAATTCTATATCATTTCCAATCAGTAATATGTCATCCACATATAATATTAGAAATGCTACAGAGCTCCCACTCACTTTCTTGTAAATACAGGCTTCTCCAAAAGTCTGTATAAAACCAAATGCTTTGATCACACTATCAAAGCGTTTATTCCAACTCCGAGAGGCTTGCACCAGTCCATAAATGGATCACTGGAGCTTGCACACTTTGTTAGCTCCCTTTGGATCGACAAAACCCTCTGGTTGCATCATATACAACTCTTCTTCCAGAAATCCATTCAGGAACGCAGTTTTGACATCCATTTCCCAAATTTCATAATCATAAAATGCGGCAATTGCTAACATGATTCGGACAGACTTAAGCATCGCTACGGGTGAGAAGGTCTCATCGTAGTCAATCCCTTGAACTTGTCGAAAACCTTTTGTAACAAGTCAAGCTTTGTAGACAGTAACATTACCGTCAGCGTCAGTCTTCTTCTTGAAGATCCATTTATTCTCAATTGCTTGCCGATCATCGGGCAAGTCAACCAAAGTCCATACTTTGTTCTCATACATGGATCCCATCTCAGATTTCATGGCTTCAAGCCATTTTGCGGAATCTGGGCTCACCATCACTTCTTCATAGTTCGTAGGCTCATCATGATCTAGTAGCATGACTTCCAGAATAGGATTGCCGTACCACTCTGGTGCGGATCTTACTCTGTTTGATCTACGAGGTTCTGTAGTAACTTGATCTGAAGTTCTATGATCATCATCATCAACTTCCTCACTAATTGGTTCAGACGTCACAGAAACCGGTTCCTGTGATGTGCTATTTTCCAATAAGGGAGCAGGTACAGTTACCTCATTAAGTTCTACTTTCCTCCCACTCACTTCTTTCGAGAGAAACTCCTTCTCAAGAAAATTTCCGAATTTAGCAACAAAAGTCTTGCCTTCGGATCTGTGATAGAAGGTGTATCCAACAGTCTCCTTTGGATATCCTATGAAGACACATTTCTCCGATTTGGGTTCGAGCTTATCAGGTTGAAGCTTTTTCACATAAGCATCGCAGCCCCAAACTTTAAGAAATGACAACTTTGGTTTCTTGCCAAACCATAGTTCATAAGGCGTCGTCTCAACGGATTTCGATGGTGCCCTATTTAATGTGAATGCGGCCGTCTCTAAAGCATAACCCCAAATCAATAGCGGTAAATTTTTAAGAGACATCATATATCGCACCATATCAAGTAAAGTACAATTACGATGTTCGGACACACCATTGCGCTGTGGTGTTCCGGGTGGCGTGAGTTGCGAAACTATTCTGCATTGTTTCAAGTGTACACCAAACTCGTAACTCAAATATTCTCCTCCACGATCAGATCGTAGAAACTTTATTTTCTTGTTACGATGATTTTCAACTTCACTCTGAAAATCTTTGAATTTTTCAAATGTTTCAGACTTATGCTTCATTAAGTAGATATACCCATATCTGCTTAAATCATCTGTGAAGGTGAGAAAATAACGATATCCGCCACGAGCCTCAACATTCATCGGACCACATACATCTGTATGTATGATTTCCAACAAATCTGTTGCTCTCTCCATAGTACCGGAGAACGGTGTTTTAGTCATCTTACCCATGAGGCACGGTTCGCAAGTACCAAGTGGTTCATAATCAAGTGGTTCTAAAAGTCCATCAGTATGGAATTTCTTCATGCGTTTTATACCTATATGACCTAAACGGCAGTGCCACAAATAAGTTGCACTACCATTATCAACTCTGCATCTTTTGGCTTCAACATTATGAATATGTGTGTTACTACTATTGAGATTCAATAAGAATAGACCATTCTTCAAAGGTGCATGACCATAAAAGATATTACTCATATAAATAGAACAACCATTATTCTCTGATTTAAATGAATAACCATCTCGCATCAAACAAGATCCAGATATAATGTTCATGCTCAACGCTGGCACCAAATAACAATTATTTAGGTCTAATACTAATCCCGAAGGTAGATGTAGAGGTAGCGTGCCGACCGCGATCACATCGACTTTGGAACCATTTCCCACGCGCATCGTCACCTCATCCTTAGCCAATCTTCGCTTAATCCGTAGCCCCTGTTTCGAGTTGCAAATATTAGCAACAGAACCAGTATCAAATACCCAGGTGCTACTGCGAGCATTAGTAAGGTACACATCAATAACATGTATATCACATATACCTTTGTTCACCTTGCCATCCTTCTTATCCGCCAAATACTTGGGGCAGTTACGCTTCCAGTGACCAGTCTGCTTGCAGTAGAAGCACTCAGTTTCAGGCTTAGGTCCAGGCTTGGGTTTCTTCTCCTGAGCAGCAACTTGCTTGCTGTTCTTCTTGAATTTCCCCTTCCTCTTTCATTTGCCCTTTTTCTTGAAACTAGTGGTCTTGTTGACCATCAACACTTGATGCTCCTTCTTGATTTCTACCTCCGCAGCCTTTAGCATTGCGAAGAGCTCGGGAATTGTCTTATCCATCCCTTGCATATTATAGTTCATCACGAAGCTCTTGTAGCTAGGTGGAAGTGATTGGAGAATTCTGTCAATGACGCTATCATCCGGAAGAGTAACTCCCAGTTGAATCAAGTGATTACAATACCCAGACATCTTGAGTATATGCTCACTAACAGAACTATTCTCCTCCATCTTGCAGCTATAGAACTTATTGGAGACTTCATATCTCTCAATCCGGGCATTCTTCTGGAATATTAACTTCAACTCCTGGAACATCTCATATGCTCCATGACGTTCAAAACGTCGTTGAAGTCCCGGTTCTAAGCCGTAAAGCATGGCACATTGAACTATCGAGTAGTCATCAGCTTTGCTCTGCCAGACATTTCTAACGTCGTCAGTTGCATCAGCAGCAGGCCTGGCACCCAGCGCTGCTTCCAGGACATAACTTTTCTGTGCAGCAATGAGGATAATCCTCAAGTTACGAATCCAGTCCGCGTAATTGCTACCATCATCTTTCAACTTTGCTTTCTCAAGGAACGCATTAAAATTCAACGGAACAACAGCACGGGCCATCTATCTACAATCAACATAGACAAGCAAGATACTATCAGGTACTAAGTTCATGATAAATTTAAGTTCAATTAATCATATTACTTAAGAACTCACAGTTAGATAGACATCCCTCTAATCCTCTAAGTGATCACGTGATCCATATCAACTAAACCATGTCCGATCATCACGTGAGATGGAGTAGTTTCAATGGTGAACATCACTATGTTGATCATATCTACTATATGATTCACGCTCGACCTTTCGGTCTCCGTGTTCCGAGGCCATATCTGTTATATGCTAGGCTCGTCAAGTTAAACCTGAGTATTCCGCGTGTGCAACTGTTTTGCACCCGTTGTATTTGAACGTAGAGCCTATCACACCCGATCATCACGTGGTGTCTCAGCACGAAGAACTTTCGCAACGGTGCATACTCAGGGAGAACACTTTTACTATGATAATTTAATGTGGGATCATCTTATAATGCTACCGTCAATCAAAGCAAGATAAGATGCATAAAAGATAAACATCACATGCAATCAATATAAGCGATATGATATGGCCATCATTATCTTGTGCTTGTGATCTCCATCTCCGAAGCACCGTCATGATCACCATCGTCACCGGCGCGACACCTTGATCTCCATCGTAGCATCGTTGTCGTCTCGCCAATCTTATGCTTCTACGACTATCGCTACCGCTTAGTGATAAAGTAAAGCATTACAGGGCGATTGCATTGCATACAATAAAGCGACAACCATATGGCTCCTGCCAGTTGCCGATAACTCAGTTACAAAACATGATCATCTCATACAATAAAATTTAGCATCATGTCTTGGCCATATCACATCACAACATGCCCTGCAAAAACAAGTTAGACATCCTCTACCTTGTGGTTGCAAGTTTTACGTGGCTGCTACGGGCTTAGCAAGAACCAATCTTACCTACGCATCAAACCACAACGATAGTTTGTCAAGTTGGTGTTGTTTTAACCTTCGCAAGGACCGGGCGTAGCCACACTCGGTTCAATTAAAGTTGGAGAAACTGACACCCGCCAGCCACCTGTGTGCAAAGCACGGCGGTAGAACCAGTCTCGCGTAAGCGTACGCGTAATGTCGGTCCGGGCCGCTTCATCCAACAATACCGCCGAACCAAAGTATGACATGCTGGTAAGCAGTATGACTTATATCGCCCACAACTCACTTGTGTTCTACTCGTTCAAATAACATCAAACCATAAAACCTAGGCTCGGATGCCACTGTTAGGGAACGTAGTAATTTCAAAAAAATTCCTACGCACACGCAAGATCATGGTGATGCATAGCTACGAGAGGGGAGAGTGTTGTCTACGTACCCTCGTAGACCGTAAGCGGAAGCGTTATATGAACGCGGTTGATGTAGTCGTACGTCTTCACGATTCGACCGATCCAAGCACCGAAAGCACGGCACCTCCGAGTTCTGCACACGTTCGGCTCAGTGACGTCCTCGCCTTCTCGATCCAGCAAGAGGGGCGAAGTAGTAGATGAGTTCCGGCAGCACGACGGCGTGGTGACGGTGTTGGTGAAGAACAATCTTCGCAGGGCTTCGCCTAAGCACTACAAAAACTATGACGGAGGATGAACTAGAGGAAACGGGGTTGCCGGCACACGGCTTGGTGTTTCTTGATCTGTCTTGGGTGCTAGCCCTACCCCTCTATTTATATGTTGAGCCTTGGGGTCGAAACTTGGAGTAAAAGCCTCCACAAAGTCGGTTTCACCCAAAAGGCAAGAGTCCTTCTCGGACTCCAGGGCCAGACGCCAGGGTTCCCGGCGTCTGGGCCCAGACGCCAGGGACCCTGGCGTCTGGCCTCTGGACTCCGCAAAACTTCCTTTTGCACTTTCCAAAAACCTCATGGGCTTTCCCCTTTGGCCCAGATAAAGTTTTCTCGTGCCCAAACATTTCGGGAAACATCCGGAACCCCTTCCGATGGATTCCAGAACCTTTCTGGAGATCAAACACTACTATCCTCATATCAATCTTTACTTCCGGACCATTCCGGAGTTCCTCGTCATATCCGTGATCTCATCCAAAACTCCGAACAACATTCGGTCACCAACATACATAACTCATAGTACTATATCGTCAACGAACGTTAAGCGTGCGGACCCTACGGGTTCGAGAACTATGTAGACATGACCTAGAACCATTCTCGGTCAATAACCAATAGCGGAACCTGGATGCTCATATTGGCTCCCACATATTCTACGAAGATCTTTTATCGGTCAGACCGCATAACAACATACGTTGTTCCCTTTGTCATCGGTATGTTACTTGCCCGAGATTCGATCGTCGGTATCCAATACCTAGTTCAATCTCGTTACCGGCAAGTATCTTTACTCGTTCCATAATACATCATCTCACAACTAACTCATTAGCTGCAATGCTTGCAAGGCTTAAGTGATGTGCATTACCGAGAGGGCCCAGAGATACCTCTCCGACACTCGGAGTGACAAATCCTAATCTCGAAATACGCCAACCCAACAAGTACCTTCGGAGACACCTGTAGTGCACCTTTATAATCACCCAGTTACGTTGTGACGTTTGGTAGGACACAAAGTGTTCCTCCGGTAAACGGGAGTTGCATAATCTCATAGTCATAGGAACATGTATTAGTCATGAAGAAAGCAATAGCAACAAACTAAACGATCAAGTGCTAAGCTAACGGAATGGGTTAAGTCAATCAGATCATTCACCTAATGATGTGGTGCCGGAGAAGAAGGCCAAGAAGAAGAAGGCCACGGGGACTCGAAAGAGTTCCCGTAATATGGTGGTGTCGGACTCATCGTCTGACGAATCCGAGACGCACTCCTCCCGTGAAGACGAGGAGGAGGAAGAAGAAACCTCTCCCCCTCCAGTGGGGGGAGGAAAGAAGAGGAAGGCCGCCCCAACTGGGGAGGCCGAAGGGTCCAAGAAGGGGAAAACCCTTCCGCCGGACTACTCCCCTGACGCCGACGAGGGCGAAGAGGAGTGGACACAAAGGGCCAGGCGCCCGGCGGGATCGTAAGTATTCGGATACTAGAGTGACTCATAGCTTTCCTTTGTTGCACAACTTTTCCTTATGTCGAACATAATTATGCAGTCCGCCCAAGGCCGGGCTCGGCGAGTCGTCGAGCGGCTCCCTGGACTCGTCGGATGTGAATTCACTTCCGACGGCTACCTCCCCCCGCCCTGCGGACGACGCCGAAGTGTTGTCCCAACAGATTCCAAGCTAGGAGGAGGTGGTCCCGGAGGCACCGCGAGGCGACCTCCTGGACTCCAGGAGTGGAGGGGACAAGACCCCCCAGGGCTCCAAGTCCGGTTTTGAGCCGGACACCGCGCCGGAATCTTCAGCGGTTCTGGACTGCGGTAGGCGAACTCCTTCTAAGAGGAGCAAGCCTTCTGAGCCAGCAGCCTCCGTCCAACCGGAGGTGCTGGACAATCTGCTGGAGGTGCTTAACGGCGCCTTCATCGACGAGGAGCACCGTACTATTATGAGTACGGTGATCCAGAAGGTTCAGTCCGCTAAGAGCGGGTTGACTGAAGCTTGTGCTAGCCTTTTAACAGGCTTCGAGGTAAGTAAAAATATGTAAAAATATTACCGCATAGACAGTAGCCCCTGATGCTCTGTTTGGTGTTCGGAAAGAAAAGCCGAATAGAGGATCAAATAATTTCGCAGGAGTCTAACAAAAATGAGTCAATATGCGTATGCAGGCTTCGCTGCTTGCTACCGCCGCACTAACTGCGGAGGTAGGTACCCTGAAGCAGGGTCTCGAGCGGACCGAGCAAGAGCTCGGCCTTGCCAAGCGGCAGCTCGAGGAGAAAGAAGGTAAGAGATACCTTATGGAAAAATATATATAAAAAGATGCAATTGCAAAAAATCTACAGGATTATGCTACTTGTTGCAGGGGCCACAACTGAGGTGGCAACCCTCAAGCAGGCGCTGTCCGAGGCCGAGAAGAGAGCGGCCTCGGAGCGCAGTGAGAGGGAGAAATTTGAGGCGCAGGTCGGCGAGGCGCAGCAAGAGCTTCAGGCTCTCATGAAAAAACATGAGAGTTTGGAGCTTGACTCTAAAACACGAGCGTCCAAGCTCGCCGCAGCTGTCAAGACTGCCGAGTCTGCCAAGGCCGAAGCCCAGAAGGCCCTCGATGAATTGGATGCGGTGAAAAAGATAGCGGCGGGTAAGGCATTTTTTATGCAAAGCAGACATATAAAAGTAAACTACTTGTTACTTACCCGAATCCGGAGCTCTCCAGGGGCGTTCGCAGATCTTCCCCGCAGCGTATCTGATGCCGCCGCATTCTACCGAGCCGAAGAGGGCAGCTCGACGGAGAAGGTGTTCTGGTCTCAGTATGCTGAGGCCGGACACCCTGTGCCCTTGAGCGACCAGCTGAAGCAGCTGGTCAAGCTCCACAAGGCGGCCAAACAGGCCATGAAGGGTTCATAGTTCGGCTGTGGCCTGGAGAGGCCCTGCTTGGGAGCTACTTCGTACTGGTGCGGTGGCTGGTGGAGGCCTGTCCACGGCTCGAGGTCATCAAGCGCTCCGTCTGTATCGAAGGTGCCCATAGGGCCCTTGCCCGTGCAAAGGTGCACTGGGGTAAGCTGGACGGTGAGAAGCTTGTGAGGGACGGGCCGCCGCCGGGGAAGGAGCATCGCAAGCCCGAGAACTATTACAAGGATGTTCTGAAGGGTGCCCGCCTTGTGGCAGACGAATGTACAAAAGATGTAATTTTTGAATGAACTCGCTCGTGTTGTCCTGTGCGCTAAAAACTTGTTCATTTGCGCTAAGCAATGCTTGTTGAATTTAAAATATTATTTTCTGTGCGACCGTTTATCAAAAAATTGAGAGATGGCGAGTCGCCGGCTTCCGCCCCCATGCCACTAGTGCTGGGGTGTTTGGGATAAACCTGAGCGCTCTTTTTCCCATGTTTGGGTCCTTCGAGGGAGGCGCTCAGCACAACGAACAAGGCAATCGGACTATAATGCTTGAACACTCTCACTTAGCCATAGAACTTTATAATTTTAAATTTCGGCGAAGCCCATAGTATTCAGAAGACCGAGTTCGGGGCGCTATCCACGCCTTGGGCGGACAAAATCCGGTTCCTCGCTCTAAGCGGCATAGGTCTTTAAGGACCCGAAAAACCTCTCGAACAGCGACCGGTCTCTCGCCTTGTCATGACAGTCAGTTTTAGCTTTCTCTACTGAGGTGCTCCGCCCAGCTCAACTGGGGCACAATCGCAGTAGTTCTCCTGGTGCTACCTTAGCCGATATAGCGGAACGTAAGGCACCAAAACATAGGAGCCGGGCAAACCCAACTATTGACCCAAATCATGATTTGGAGCCGATGCATATAGTGCTATAAGTTCGGGGTGCCGCACTTATGAAGTGTTCAGACTTCTTACACCATATTAAGGGGTACTGAAGCCCCTGGCGTATTTGCCGTACCATAGTGTACGGGTGCCACATGTCATTAATGAACATATATAAAAATAGAGTAATGCAAAAAATAGACAAAAAGCTATGCATTATTTATAAGGAGGCTGCTATCTAAGCAGGACGATACAGATAGTGCGATAAGCAAAAGAAATTGGACTATTTAACATGTCCTGTCCAGGGGCGAGCCGCGGAATTGTATTTAAAACAGCTACTGCTCGTAATAGAGACCACCTGGGAGTTCCATAATGCGGCATGGCTTGTCTGCTTTCCTGGATCTTGCATCGTTTGTGCGGCAGTTGAATTGCCGAACAGGTCGTCCGAAGTATGGAGTCCTGAAAGTAAGAGAAAGTAAAGAAAGAATTCGGCAGCCCCTAGTATGGTTTAAGCCGTGCTTTGGGTGTGCCGTGGTGATGCCCCTTCCCCCGTGCCCATGGTACTTTGAGAGCGTAGTTATGTACGCGAAGTGCTTGTTTTGCTATTTTGCGAGGGCTGGGGTTGGGGCCGCATTGCTACGCTTGCTCGGAACATGCCAGGCGGTCTTGTTGTAGGTTACTCCGGGCATGCTTGACAGTGTCCGGCTTTTTAAGGGCCGGACTGGAGAACTGCCTAGAGAGGCTGCTTTGTACTTCTGCTGCGAGCGCTGCCGTGTGCTCCTCCGTTCGGAGGGAGCGTTCGGTGTTTCCGTTGACCGTGATTACTCCTCGAGGGCCTGGCATCTTGAGCTTGACGTATGCATAGTGCGGTACTGCATTGAACTTTGCGAATGCGGTTCGTCCGAGCAGTGCGTGATAGCCACTGCGGAACGGTACTATGTCGAAGATTAACTCCTCGCTTCGGAAGTTATCCGGAGATCCGAAGACCACTTCAAGTGTGACTGAGCCTGTACAATTGGCCTCTACACCTGGTATGACGCCTTTAAAGGTCGGTTTGGTGGGTTCAATCCTCGAGGGATCTAAGCCCATTTTCCGCACTGTATCCTGGTAAAGCAGGTTTAGGCTGCTGCCGCCGTCCATAAGGACTCTTGTGAGATGAAATCCGTCAATAATTGGGTCTAGAACCAATGCGGCGAACCCGCCATGACGGATGCTAGTGGCGTGGTCCCTTCGATCAAAAGTGATCGGGCAGGAGGACCATGGGTTGAACTTTGGGGCGACTGGCTCCAGCGCATATACGTCCCGTAGTGCGCGCTTCCGCTCCCTCTTGGGGATGTGGGTTGCGTATATCATGTTCACCGTCCGCACTTGTGGGGGAAAACCCTTCTGTCCACTATTGTTCGGCGGCCTGGGCTCCTCCTCGCCATCACTATGCAGCCCCTTGTCTCTGTTTTTGGCTCTTAACTTGCCTGCCTGCTTGAACACCCAACAATCCCTGTTGGTGTGATTGGCTGGCTTTTCAGGGGTGCCATGTATCTGGCACAAGCGGTTGAGTATTCGGTCCAAACTGGACGGCCCCTGAGCATTTCTTTTGAATGGCTTTTTCCGCTGACCGGATTTGTAGCCTCAGAATCCGGCATTTACTGCCGTATCCTCGTTGCTGTCGTTGTTAACACGGTGCTTTTGCTTGTTCCGGCGCGACCTGCCGCTTTTGTCCTTGGTATCCGAATTACCAAGGTTCTTGGATAAGTTGTTGCTGCGAGCTAGCCAGCTGTCTTCTCCCGCGCAAAAGCGGGTCATGAGTGTCGTGAGGGCTTCCATAGATTTCGGCTTTTCCTGTCCCAGGTGCCGGGCAAGCCACTCGTCGTGGATATTATGCTTGAATGCTGCTAGGGCCTCCGCGTCCGGACAGTCGACTATTTGATTTTTCTTTGTTAGGAACCGTGTCCAGAATTGCCTGGCCGATTCCTCTGGCTGCTGGATTATGTGGCTTAGGTCATCGGCATCCGGTGGTCGCACATAAGTGCCCTGGAAGTTGTCAAGGAATACAGCTTCCAGGTCCTCCCAAGAACCGATTGAGTCTACTGGCAAACTGTTAAGCCAATGCCGGGCCGGTCCCTTAAGTTTGAGTGGGAGGTATTTGATGGCGTGTAGATCATCACCGCGGGCCATGTGGATATGAAGGAGATAATCCTCAATCCATACCGCAGGATCTGTTGTGCCATCGTATGATTCGATGTTTACGGGTTTGAAGCCGTCAGGGATTTTATGATCCATTACTTCATCTGTGAAGCATAGTGGGTGTGCGGCGCCTCTGTACTGGGCTATATCACGACGCATCTCAAAGGAGCTTTGTCTATTGTGTTCGGCCCGGGCGGATTTATTGTATCCGGAGTGACGATCATCGTCACGTGTCGTGGGGCGCCCGCGCGATCCGTAGATCGATCTTGTTTGCCTTGCCTTGTCCTCCAGTATATCTTGCAGGTCTGGCGCGTTTTCCCGTGCCTTAGCATGTTTTGGGCGGCGGCGGGGCATGGCTTGAGTGGAGGGCCTAGAGGCCTCTCTGTCGCGGCCATGAGGTGGCCGGTCTGCCATGTCATGCGCTGGTGATGTAGGTGCTTCCTCCTCTAATCGGGGTAGCAGCCTGCGCTTTGGGTAACGCTTGGAGGGGCGTTCGAGTTCCTACTCTTCGGCCGCAAGGACTTCAGTCCATTTGTCAGCTAGCAAATCTTGGTGAGCTCTAAGCTGTTGTTGCTTTTTCTTGAGGCTGCTTGCCGTGGCTAAAAGCCTGCGTTTGAAACGCTCTTGTTCGGCGGGGTCTGATGGTACGGCGAATTCGTCATCGTTGAGGCTTGCCTCGTCTTCGGAAGGAGGCATATAGTTATCATCCTCAACCTCTCGGTCTGCCGCTCTCTCATGAGCGCTGGCTTCTCCATCTTCCTGTGCCGAATCTTGATAGAGGGGGTGTTCTTCGGCGCTATCCGGAGTAGTATTATCTCCAGTGATGGAATCACCGTTTTTGCTTTGGCGGGATTTAGAACGGCGCTGCTGGCGCCGGCGCTTGGGATGTTTTTTAGAGGTGTCATCCCCCGTTTTTCCATCGCCATCTCCATTTTTGGAGTGTCCACCATATATATGTTATATGACGAGGTGGCCTTCCAGCGCCCTATAGGTGCTGGTTCCTGTTCGTCTCCTGCATCGTCGTCCATACCGTCGATGTCTTCGGAGTCGAAGTCGAGCATGTCGGTTAAATCGTCGACAGTGGCTACAAAGTGGGTGGTGGGTGGGCTTTGAATTTCTTCATCGTCCGCATCCCATCCTTGCTGACCATAGTCCGGCCAGGGCTCTCGTGATAAAGAGAGAGACTTTAGTGAGTTCAGGATGTCGCCGAAGGGCGAGTGCTGAAAGATGTCCGGCGGCGGTGAACTTCGTGATCGGCGCCCAATCAGATTCGATCGGCAGGGGCGCGGGGGTTTCGGAGTCCGGAGAGGAATCTGGATCCTCGGAGTCACGGGTCATGCAGAGTGCGGGGCTGGTGTTCAGCTCGATCGCCTTTGAGATTGCAGCCCCTGAGGTGGCGTCCAACCGCTGATCCTTGATCGGCGCAGCAGGCTCCGAATTAAGGGTCGGAACCAACGCGCGTGCGGCGTCCAGGACACTGTTCGGCTGCAGAGACAGTGCGGCGCGCTTGGCTGTGGCTCGAATCCGTCGAAGATCAAGTCCCCGCGGATGTCAGCCGTGTAGTTCAAACTTCCAAACCTGACCTGATGGCCAGGGGCGTAGCTTTCGATCTGCTCCAGGCGGCCAACCGAATTGGCCCACAGTGTGAAGCCGCCGAAGACGAAGATCTGTCCGGGGAGAAAAGTCTCACCCTGGACCGCATCGTCGTTCATGATCAAAGGATCCATCGGGCCTAAAAGTGGCGACACAGAGGAACTCTCAATGAAAGCACCAATGTCGGTGTCAAAACCGGCGGATCTCGGGTAGGGGGTCCCGAACTGTGCGTCTAGGCGGATGGTAACAGGAGACAAGGGACACAATGTTTTACCTAGGTTCGGGCCCTCTTGATGGAGGTAAAACCCTACGTCCTGCTTGATTAATATTGATGATATGGGTAGTACAAGAGTAGATCTACCATGAGATCAAGGAGGCTAAACCCTAGAAGCTAGCCTATGGTATGATTGTTGTATGTTGGAGTTGTTGTCCTACGGACTAAAACCCTCCGGTTTATATAGACACCGGAGAGGGTTAGGGTTACACAAAGTCGGTTACAATGGTAGGAGATCTGAATATCCGCATCGCCTAGCTTGCCTTCCACGCCAAGGAAAGTCCCATCCGGACACGGGACGAAGTCTTCAATCTTGTATCTTCATAGTCCAGGAGTCCGGTTGAAGGTATAGTCCAGCTATCCGAACACCCCCTAATCCAGGACTCCCTCACCTACAACGTAAATGGTAACTGGACGGGGTCCTGAGAGAACGTCTCTGGTACCGGGGCACACTCTTCTTCTATCGGGGGAAGTGGACTGACCAGTCGATGAACGCGCCTCTCCTGGTCGGGCCTCAGTGGTTTGCCGATGGCGATCTGAGGGTTTAAATCGGCGAGGCTCTGGAGATAACCCATCACTCGTTGGGTTAAACGCTCTTGAGCGATGACATACTGGACAAGGTTGGCCAGTACTGGGTCTCTCTCAATTCGTCCACCAGGAAAAGATGTTACTCCTCCGGGTGCAGCACGGCTCGGAAAGTAATAGTACCCTCGTTCGCTTGCATAAGGTACCGCGAATCGAAGGCGAACAAGTGCTTCTTGTGCAGCAGCTTCTATGGCCATCTGCGGAGTTGGCATAGATTTCCCCAGGAAGGAAACTTCCGTTGGGTCTTGATTTGAATCTACGGGAGGGATGTGCACTACTGCCCAATATTTCAAGGTGGATGAGGTGACCCTCGACTTGAGCAGCTCGTACTGGGGTGGCTAGGTAGAGCCCATGGTACTTCAGGTAAAGTCCCACAATATTTTAACAAAACTACTTGGGGTGGCATCTGGGGTTCTCAAATAAATGCTAGGGCTCGGCATGGCAAGAAATGGTTGTGAGAGCGGTGCACAAGGTGAGAGGTACTAGGAAAGGTCACGAGGTGGCCTTTTATATAGCCTTCCAGCTGGGTTATTATCGCGGTGAGGGGCACTAGTCGGCTGGTTTGGCCCTCATGGTGTCGGGGTCAAAATCACAGATACACACATCTCCCAAAAGTGACGCGTTACTGTGGTGCCGTCAGGGTTGGTTTTGGTAGCTACACCCGGAAAAAAATGCAGCCGTACATCAACATAGCTACTATTTAAATTAGGGGCGCATATGCAGATAACATAGCGGTGATACAAGGTCACACAGTTACAAGTTGTGGACAAGCCAAGACTCAGTACTACTCGAGTGACTTAGTCCACCTCGTTCATATCTAAGCGGGCGTGCCTTGTGGATGCCGAGGCCTCTCCATTGGCTTCATCGTCGGGGTTAGCCGGAGAGGGTTGAGGAACTATAGGGTCGGGGTAGCGATGATGACCATCGCGGGGATTGTTGGCCATGATCGCGTTGGAGTGGGTTCCCAAAAGGCTACGAAGCACTTCTGGGGTCATCAAAGCACCTTGGTTGATGGCTGGGGCTGACCTCAAGGTCTCGATCGGTTGTCCGAACAGTACGACTGCGTTGTCGGTGTCGGGTTCATCTTCTCTTCTTGCCGAGGCTCGGCGAACCAGTTCTCCGCGAGCTGCGATCAGATCAATGGTGATTTGATCGAACAGACCCTCTAGTGCACTTACATAGCGCACCAGATGCAATAATGCAGGGTCTGTCTCGTGGTCTCCGTTGGCAACTTGGGGTGGTCTACCATACCCGTCTCGGCTGGGGTAGTAGTAGAAGGAGCGACAGTTAACTCTGGGCGACAAGTGCCGGAGTTGAACTATAGCTTCTCGAGCAGCTAGTTGAATGGCTTGAGGCTCAAAGGAAGTTGTCCTTCCGGTGAACCTGTAGGGGCGTTCTGGAGATAGACCCCTACCATAGATGTGCACAGTGGCCCAGAATTGACGGCTCTCACCGCTCATGGACCCTTGGTACACAACATATTCTGGGGGCTCTTCTAATGCAAAGGTACGACGGGTGAGGTTTGCTAGCACGGTCACAAAACCTCTGAGGTTGGTTGCTGTGGTCTCATTGTGAACAATGGGGCCAGGCATTATAGCTTGGTTTGGGGTAGAGGCTGTGCTGTGCTGGGTTGGGGGTTAGCGTGCCCTTTTTATAGAAAAAGGGGACGGAGTCTTCCCTCGCACGCTTGCGAAGAAGCCTATTTAGGGGCCAGTCACTGGCGCGTGATCGACAGGCTAGGTGGGTAGGTTGGGCACCGACTGCCAAAAGGTGTCGGGTTACTGTGTGGCTATCTTACACGAGAAGCTTGGCCGGGGTTTGGTTAAGGTCTGGTGGGTTGGTTTACCTAGGTTTATTGACCTGGCTAAGATAGGATTAGCCAATGGTCAGCCTGGCTCTGATACCAAGTTTGCCAGGACCGGATTTTCGGGATATAATTTTCCCAGAAAGTGGCCCTTGTGCTCATCAGCCCCAGGATTACTGTTAGCTGATGAGGCACCAACTTGATACAGAAATTCCAAGCAAGGTACACAATATGTAGTACAAGACCATTCTGGCCCATGAGTACAGCAAATGGTTTCTAGTGGTTGATGGCGGAAGTGGTTTGCGAATCATCAGCGTCTATGGGACTCCATTTCCCACGGGAACAGCTGACCATGATAACTCCTATCTTCGCAAGGCTGCTATCTCCATTGCGTAGGTTCCGGGGCTGCCATCGCAACGCTCCTCTCCACGCAAGAAATCTGGCCAAGACGATAGCTAGGGACAAGCCAGTGAGTACTTTGAATGTACTCGCAAACATTAAGAACGCAGGTATAATATAGCCACTGATAATCATGTTTTGAACTAGTCTATGATCACTTCGTCAGTTATGAAATAAGATTCATGATGCACGCAAGTAGATCATTTAAATAATTCATGAGTAAACAATCAGGGTGTAAAAATGTAAAGCACCGATCGGGTGTCTGAAGCGACGCCTCGAAAGGATAATAATATGAAACATGCCTCAGTCGGGCGTCAGAGCGACACCACAGAAAGGGCTTATATGTAAAAGGAATAACAAGCATGCCACAGTCGGGCGTCCGCGCGATACCACATAAAGGGCTTATAAGTAAATGAGATAACGAGCATGGCATAGTCGGGCGTCTGCGCGACACCACATAAAGGGCTTATAACTAAATGAGATAACGAGCATGCCTCAGTCGGGCGTCAGAGCGACACCACAGAAAGGGCTCATATGTAAAAGGAATAACAAGCATGCCACAGTAGGGCGTCTGCGTGACACCACATAAAGGGCTTATATATAAACATAATCATGGTGGACATCCAGGAGGTAGTACCGTCCCAGGGATATTCATTATTACAAATAATGCAAATGGTTAGTCCACAATGATAATAATCATAACCATCATATATCACAAGTCATAATCAAAGTTCTGGTTTAGTAGTTTCTCCTCCGAAGACCCACACTAAGACCGACACTTGACCCATCCCAGACTGTAATCCTTAACCATGGACATGGCTATTCGAATAGGTTTAATCTCTGCAGAGGGTGTACTCTTTACCCACTAGTAACGGATTCATTTAGTCCATCGAGACTAATTCCGTCCACGACCTTTCGTTCGAAAACACACCTGACCACACACACCAGCCTAACTTACCGGTGTCTGGAACCACCCTTGACACCCGTTAAGCAAAATCTAAGTGGGGAGGCTACAACCTCGACTAGCATGGGATCACAAAATTTATACCGCGCGCAAACTAGGGGAGCTACCCCCTTCGGCTACAACCGAAACACCCATGCTCCCGGACCAGGTGGCATGCCTACCGGATGTAGCCGGTATCTTCCACCATGGCCTCTCTGTATGGTGTGTGCTAGGACAGGGGTTGACAACTTACTGAACCGTACCCTACCGGTGGCAGGGACAAGTGGTAGTACGAAACAAGTATGGGGGTTACCGGAACAAGACTCGATCTATGGTCGACTCAGGAGGTTTCGGTATTCCCTGCATAATTAGCATAACAATTATATTTCAATCCACTGGACAGAATCACCACTCAGCATACCTCATCATGCCATACCGGACACAACTGTCTCGACGAGAAACTGGGGATAAGCATCGTGTCTACCCAAGACAGAGGCTTTCCCGGTTTCCTTCCGGTAGGCATGAAGGTTACGTGAGGGTGTCTGTTGTCACAACATATCAATGTTCAAAAATTACGGTACCATTAACATGCACCCACGAGTAGGATCATATCACCCTAATCAATTTCGGAAATCTCGAGACATGGTGGTGTTGTAACCAATTTAAACAACACACGGCAATATTATGCCCGGGTTCAGAATGCTTGCCTTCAAGTTGTGTAGAGGCAGGGTGCATCCTAAAGCTTTTTGAAAGTTTTCTTCTCCTCCAAAAATTCCTATTTTGAAAATATTCAAATTATCACCTAGTTTTAATACAGTACCAAAAAGTTGTCTAAATTTTTCCGAAATAAATCTTAAAATAAACTAGGTGAAATTTGAGAGAGGTAGGAAAAAGAATCAATCCATTTGGGCTTATATTTAAAAAGTTATAGCCAGTCAAAGTTGCAGTCAAACTCTGTTTTTAAATTAAAACAGAGAAAGAAAACGTTTCAGATTGAATTACGCTTCTGGGGCAAAGGAGACGTACTCATGAAGTTTACGCCTTCACTTATCCAGCGTGGACGGGCGCGTGGGTCACTGACAGTGGGTCCAGGGGCCCACTGGTCAGGTTTGACCAGTCCATCTCTCCCTCCTTTTCCTCTGCCCGAACGGAGGCGAGGTAACGGTGATCAACGCCGGCGAACGGCGGCTCCTCGCGGGCTCCAGAGGGTCGGGATGGATCTTCAAGGCCGGGGCGGTCCTCCCGGTGGTCGTTGGGTCGGCGGGGGTGGAGTGAGTCGCCGGCGGTGAGCTTCGCAGCGGAGGAGGCTTCGGGAGCAAAGTGGGTTTGGGGCTACGGTGGTTCCCGATCAAAATCGAGCAGGGGGATGGGTTCATGGGAGGAAGAGAGGGCTTCTGGTGAAGAGAGTGGAGGGGGGAGGCTCTGGTGGCGCCGGAATGGTCAGGACAGTGGCGGCGGCTGTGGTTGCCGGAGATGAGGAAGACGACCTCTCTGGCCTTTCTACCACTGGGGGAGGATCACTTAGGGAGTGTGGGAGTTTGCTTGAGCGTTTGGTGAGCTCGGGGGGTTCCTTATATAGCGATCGGGGGAGGTTCCGACGATGGCCGAGGATCAGAACACCGGTGACCGCCATTCTGTAGCTTGGGGGGACGTGGCGGCTACGAGGGCTCGTGGACAAGGTTGCGGATGAGCTTGAGCTGCTCAAGGGGGCAGCTGGCGAGCGCTGGTGGCTCGGGCGGCGCCGTCCGTGGCAGGAGCTGTTGTGGCCGCCCGCTAGCCGCCGTTGCCGACCTGACGGCGGTGCTGTAGGGCGCCAGGGGGAGCTTGGCTGGTTCCTGCGAGCGGATGAGGACGGGGTTGCGGCTCTGCAGGCGAGCAAGGGCCGGGGCGCGACGCGGCGACCCGAGCGCACGCACGTGCAAAACGCGCGCTCTAGGCGCGCCCAGAGCACGCACGAGACGTGTTCGACAGTATGCCAGGGTAGCCTAGAGTGCTTGAGAGGGGCTGGCAAATAACAGGACTAGTTTAGGGTTAGCAAGGGGATCAAGGGACATGGTTGTTTGGTCAGGGGCTCAAGTTCACAATGTAAACTTGAAAACATGCCAAATCTGGTCATGCACACAGGGTGTTTGACAAAATGCCAAAGGCATCTAGGCAATTCTTGGGGTGGACAAATTCTCCAGGTCAGGGTCTCTTTGGATGTATAAGAGGGTGGTGAAGTTAGTTTGACAAAAGCAAAAACTTGTTAGTGCAAGTTTTGCAAAACTTCAGTTCTGGGCAGCAAGTAAATGGCATGGTTGCATGCACAAAAATTCATCCAATGGGTCCACTCTTCTGGACTTAAGGGTTTTGTATGGTGTACTACAAGCAGGAGCAAACTCATGGTCACTAGAGCAAAATTTAATAGGGATGCTGTACAAATCACAAGGTTGGACCAGAAAGGAAAAGAGGTTGATTCACTCCAATTTTCCAAAGAACATTACTAGGTTTTTGCATAAAGATGAATGGTATGCTACCACTGACCTCCCATAATTTTAGCGGGGGCTGGAAAGAAATATTTAAAAGGGTTGTAGTGCAATGCTGCCATCTTGACCAGTTTTGAAAACTTGGGGTAGAGCTCAAAATATTTAATGAATAAAGCATATATTTGCATAAAAGTGATTTGAACACACCACATAACATCTCTAAATTTTGGTTGGAATTATAGATAAATATATCAAGAGGTTGCAGTGCAATTTGGGTCCTGAAACTTAAGAAAAATCATCTTAAGAAATAAAGTTTAGAGAGAATTAATTATGCAATTAAATCAACTTATTATAGAAATGTTTTTTTAGGGGGAAAAGCAAGTCCAATAATATATTAGGGAGTTTTCACTTGGGGTAAAAACTCCATAAAAAAATCCGAGAAAGGATGGTACTAAAATCAAAGAAAGCCCCAAAAAATGAAAAGCTTAATTCCCTGGCAATATTTTAATTAATAAAATAAGGTCAAAATTTTGGGGTGTCACACATCTCCTCGCTCTCTTCATCTTGGTCCATAGAACCTTCAGAGAAAGAAAAGTCCATAGCATTGCCCTGTTGCATCACATACAATGTGTCCTCCCCAAGTATAAAGAAATTGTTGCATACAGACCATACTTCCTTGCTGCAATAGATGACCTGACGGTCTGCAACAAAAGGTGAGAAAGGGAATCTAGTATTGCAAGCCACTTGCACCAGCTCATTCAAAAGTAGTTGCAATCCACCTGCAAAACTAAGCCAATGATCCTGCAGATCAGAGTCAGAGTGCTCCCACCCAATCCTGGGAGTGTAAATAGATGCATAGAAGTGAACTCCAGAAGGTTCATTTCCCTTGGCACTTCCAGCTCTACAGTATGATCATTGATCTGATTGAAACTGAACTCATTTCCCTGTCCCCCATTCAGAACATCTTCAGCAGCTTGCTCCACCATCTGCACATGCTCATTCCACATGTGCAAACCATCATCAAAACCAGAGTCAGCTGTCTAAATTCCATCCATCATCAAGGGCCTGTCATAACCAGTGAACTAACGATAACTGAAACCCTGGTACTGCTGCGGCACTGGGGGTAGAACTGGCCATTCTCCCCAGCCTTGCTGAGGCGGCTGAGGTGCAGGAGCTGCGTCCCAAGCGTTCGCGGCATTTTCCAACTGCCACACCTATGCATTGTGATCAGCTTGCTGCATTGCATTCAGAAAGGGCAGCTGGGTGGGGTGAGGAGAGGCCCCCATAGGAGGAAGTTCTTCCTCATGCCCTTCCAATTCTGGACTGGGGTTTCTACCGTTAAGCACATACACAAGCACAGTCCAAGATTTACCCAAGCCGCTAATATCCGTGAACCGCTTGATGACTAGACTGAATGGCACCGATTTGAGCTCATTAATCAGAACTCTGACCAGCACTCTAGCTTTCTTGTGGCCTGGACGATGCCAGAACATACATCTACCAAAGCACGACACAGCCTTCATAATATAATGCTCTGTTTGACAATCTAGCGGGAAACCAAGCAACATAACCCAAGCATCTCTTTCAATAATCGGACGCCTCATGTTCGGACCATCATCATGTCGCAACAAATAGAAGTTAGAATGTTCATCTAAAGCTTGTTCCCCCAAATCAACCATAGCGTCCCTGATGATTCTATCTTCAAAGCAGACTAGACCCACACAAAAAGGATAAATTTCCCCCTCAGTAGTATGCGCATCATGATCATCCCTCAGAACTCTCCTAACCTCAGCAAGAACAGCCTCTCTTTGCAGATCTGGAGGAGGAGGGACTACAAAGACCAAAGCAAACCTCGCGTGGTCGAGCGGAGGATCGTCCACCACCATCATATTCCTCTGCAGCCTTCCTTCTGGCCCCTGCTGGATGTTCATGACGCCCGGAACAAACTGGTAGGGTAGCACAGGAAGGTTCACCATGGCGCTGGAGTCAGAGAAAGCAGAGGATGTGGGAGCAATGTTGCAGGGTGGCGGGGCAGACGAGAGCGGGGGGTGGTTTTGGGGAACTGGAGTCGTTGCGATTATCTGTGTAGAATGCGGAGCGTCCGGGGTATTTTGGTCAAGATTGGGATAAACATGCGCTTCTCTCTCCAACTATTTAGGAATCCAAACTTGTTTATTGAGCTTATCTCGCATATTCAGTTTCTAGGATTTTCTACGCCAAACTTTCGAACGACCCGATTGCAGCGGTATCCGTTTTGAAAATTGCCCATTCCGATAGTTTGAGCTTTTCTGTTTCCACATCATACGTGCAGGTGCACCCATCCTACTATAACATTGTTAGCCCATATGGCCCAATTGCATACAAATACGACAACGAAGCCCAATAGTGCATGCATTACTCTCATGCAAATGAGAAAAACATTTGTAGCAGAAAAAGGAAGATCTCATCACACCATTATGATTACTGCAAGTATAACCCAATTCAATGCAACTTACGCAGGAATTTGTAGGGCAATCCTCTCCTGGGTGTGATGATCGAAAACATAGCTGACATCTATTCAGTCTTATAAAAATGAATTCCTTATTCGGTACATCTTTGAGAGATAACGCCGACATAATCTGCACATTAGAATATCCTGCATGCCAAAGATCCAAAATTTCTTCAAGAGTTGCACACGGGATTGACTGCGCCAATAAATGTGCCTACAATTCGATCCCAAGAACAATTTGTGGTCCACACTCTCCTGTCTGTTGGACAGATCACAGATAAAATCACCAAATGAAAGTGAAGATTCCACCTCTTTGTTGGTCATAGAATTATCCAACAGATGATCATCAAAATTAAGAGAACGAGGTGGTAACAAGGCCTTAGTCAATCCAAATTTTGCCAACTCATGAGCACTTGAATGATCCTTTAGGGCACTATTATGAAGGAACTCCAAAGATGATTTAATAGCCATTGGTTGCCAAGACACGATCTCTAGGATTTCCTGATCCAGATGCCAAGAGGCCACATCATAAGAGTAATCCACATACTTCTTAAATAAACAGAAGTGACAAATAAAATTAAGCCAGATGCGATCTTTCACAGCATAGATGAAGTGCCCAACTTTGTTCGAAGCCACAGAGAACCGAAAATTGTGAGATCCCAACTGGATCACCTTAAACCCATATGCCATTCCACCGATGGAACATTGCAACACCAAACCCACTGAATCAGCAGAAAGGGGGAAGGAGGCAGAAGAGAAAGAAACTACCAAGAAAAATTCCTTGGTTCCCGGAGCCTGATCATAGTGCACCGAGGATCCAAACCTTCGCCTGATCTGTTCCTCCACTTTGAGCCCGGGCGCAAAATCCCAGTGGAGTATGTTGGCCATCCCTTGGAACACCTAAAGGAGTCCATGGAAGGATGCACCGGCGGTGGATGTGGCGGTGGCGGGGTGGAGGTGGGAGTCGTCATTTATTTTCTGCGAATATGCAAAGCTTGCGTATCTTTTCATTGATAAAAGGAAAGAGAATGAGTACAGGGGAGGATATAACACATGACACGAATGCATGAATGCATGAACATGGTGCCCGGAGTAAAGATATAGGAGGATGCTCGGCCCAAATAGAGAAAACACTACAGTAAAACCCAACAAGCCCCAAACTAGAGCGGCAGACCGAGACCAACAAGACGTTCAACGTCACCAGAGCCACCCATGGGAACGCCGTGAGCGATCAAGATGGCGACTTCATGAAGTGGAACGACGTTGTCACCATCTGATGCGAAGAACCAAACTCAGGTTTTCCCCTGAGCTTTAAGAGTGATGCAGATAAAGGTCATGTCAGCGCCTCCAAGAAGGAAAACAACACCAGCGAGTGTCGTTGCTGCCATCATCGGCAAGCCGAGTAGGGATTTTGCCCTGGCTTGAGTCCGAGCAATCCCATAGCTGCCAGAATGGAAACTGGAGATGAGAAAGTGACCTCATTTGTTTGAACCGCCACAGAAAGACAGGGATGGGGCTACACCTCCCGCTGGAGGGAGGCACCGGGTGCCGCTGACCACGACCTTTGGAACCAATGCAAGCGAGGCGTGGAGGAGGGCAAGGTCAGGGAGGCAGCAAGGTAGAGGGAGCCAATGTAGAGGAAATGACGACGAACGAAAACGCCAGCGAGTAGGGAACTTGAGAGGACGCATATCTGCGCGACCAAGCTGTCGGGGCCAGAGCTACCAGGTCACTGACGCCACCGAGGTAGAGTCGGACATGGGACACGTAGTGGCGCCATATCGGACATGAGGCGCCACCATCTCCCATGCCCTACTCTTCCTCATCGGAGCCCGTGGGCTCGACGTTGCCGGTCGAGGTGAGGTCCATTAGGCCGATGGCTCCACAACTTGGTTGTAGTGCCGGGGGTGCAGGTCAGTGATAACCCATAAGTATAGGGGATCACAACAGTTTTTGAGGGTAAAGTATTTAACCCAAATTTATAGATTCGACACAAGGGGAGACAAAGAAAGTTTGAAGGTATTAGCAGCTGAGTTGTCAATTCAACCACACCTGAAGATTAATTATTTGCAGCAAGTAATCAGTAGCAAAGTAATATGATAGTTTTGATAGTAGTGACAGCAGCAACGGTAACAGATGACAAACTGATGGCAAACTCTGCCCGTTCCACAATCATAAGCATTACATATTTTTAATGGGAAAAGCTTGTCAAAGTTGACATTAGTTTAATATATTGGAATTGGAAAACCTTGTCAATTTTTGCTCATTGATGTTAGCCAGAAGACATGCATTTGATATTTTTGAGTGGGATGCCCGTGATAGCAGTAATTTGTAGCAAGTATAACAGTGATGATAGCAATAGTAACGCGGCAAGACCAATAAGAATAAATTCATAGGCATTGGATCGGTGACTTGTTGGAGGATATTCATCATGTGACAGTTATAACCTAGGGCGATACGGCACTAGCTCCAGTTCATCGATATAATGTAGGCATGTATTCCGTAAATAGTCATACGTGCTTTATTAAAAGAACTTGCATGACATCTTTTGTCCTACCCTCCGGTGGCAGCGGGGTCCATATTGGAAACTAAGGAATATTAAGGCCTCCTTTTAATAGAGAATCGGAACAAAGCATTAACACATGGTGAATACATGAACTCCTCAAACTACGGTCGTCACCGAGAGTGGGCTCGGTTGTTGTCACTCCGGTGTTGTCGGATCATAACCGTAGTAGGTGACTATAACTTGCAAGATCGGATCTAAAACATGGATATAATGATGAATACATAAACGGTTCAGATATGAGTTCATGGCACCCGGGCCCAAAGTGACAAGCATTAAGCATGGCAAAGTCATAGCAACATTAATCTAAGAACATAGTGGTTAGGCCCTAGCAAAACTAAATCGAGTACATGATGAATCTCATCCAACTCCTCACCGACCAGCGAGCCTACGAACGAATTACTCACTCCCGGTGGGGAGCATCATGGAATTGGCAATGGAGATTGGTTGGTGATGACGAAGAACGAAGATCCCCCTCTGTGGAGCCCCAAACGGACTCCAGATCTGCCCTCCCAGGGAAGAACAGGGCTTGGTGGAGGCTCCGTCTCGTGGATCGTGATAATTCTTTCTCCCTGATTTTTTTGGAAATATGTGATTTTATAGTATCAGGGGGGTCATCAGCGGGGCCACCAGGTGGGTACAACCCACCTGGGCGCGCCAGGAGAGGAGGCGCGCCCTGGTGGGTCGTGCCCAACCAGGGCCCCCTCTCTAGTGGGTCTTGGCTCTAGAAATTCTTATTATTGATATAAAAAATCCTCGCAAAGTTTCGTTCCATTCCAAGAACTTTCATTTTTGCACAAAAACAACACCATGGTAGTTCTGCTGAATATAGCGTCAGTCCGGGGTTAGTTTCATCCAAATCATGCAAATTAGAATCCAAAACAAGAGGGAAAGCGTGAGAAAAAAATAGATATGTTGGAGACGTATCAACTCCCCCAAGCTTAAACCTTTTCTTGTCCTCAAGCAATTCAGTTGACAAACTGAAAGTGACAAAGAAAAACTTTTACAAACTCTTTTGCTCTGGTTTGCATAAATAAGCTTAAACAACATCTAGGTTTTTAGCCAACATTATAAGTAACCATGTCAACAATATCTCTTAAAGATTATAATGACTCATATCAATAGCATAATCAGCTAGCGAGCAATAATAAGTGTTGGAAATATGCCCTAGAGGCAATAATAATATGGTTATTATTATATTTTCTTGTCCATGATAATTGTCTATTGTTCATGCTATAATTGTATTAACTGGAAACTGTGATACATGTGTGAATACATAGACCACAACTTGTCCCTAGTGAGCCTCTAGTTGACTAGCTCGTTGATCAATAGATGGTTATGGTTTCCTGACCATGGACATTGGATGTCATTGATAACGGGATCACATCATTAGGAGAATGATGTGATGGACACGACCCAATCCTAAGCACAACACAAGATCGTGTAGTTCGTTTGCTAAGAGCTTTTCTAATGTCAAGTATCATTTCCTTAGTCCATGAGATTGTGCAACTCCCGGATACCGTAGGAATGCTTTGGGTGTACCAAATGTCACAACGTAACTGGGTGGCTATAAAGGTGCACTACAGGTATCTCCGAAAGTGTCTGTTGGGTTGGCACGAATCGAGACTGGGATTTGTCACTCCGTATGACGGAGAGGTATCTCTGGGCCCACTCGGTAATGCATCGTCATAATGAGCTCAGTGTGACTAGGGAGTTAGTCATGGGATCATGCGTTACAGAATGAGTAAAGAGACTTGCCGGTAACGAGATTGGACGAGGTATTGGGATACCACGATCGAATCTCGGGCAAGTAACATACCGGTGGACAAAGGGAATTGAATACGGGATTGATCGAACCCCCGACATCGTGGTTCATCCGATGAGATCATCGTGGAACATGTGGGAGCCAATATGGGTATCCAGATCCCACTATTGGTTATTGGCCGGAGAGGTGTCTCGGTCATGTCTGCAAGGTTCCCAAACCCATAGGGTCTACACACTTAAAGTTCGGTGACGCTAGAGTTGTTATGGGAAATAGTATGTGGTTATCGAAGGTTGTTCGGAGTCCCGGATGAGATCCCGGACATGATGAGGAACTTCGGAATGGTCCGGAGGTGAAGATCGATATATTGGACGAAGGGTATTGGAGTACGGAATTGTTCTGGGGGTACCGGGTGACGACCAGCGTGTCTGAAAGGGGTTTCAGAGGCCCCGACAAGCGTTGGGGGGCCTTATGGGCCAAGGGGAGGGGGCACATCAGCCACTAAGGGGCTGTGCGCCCCTCCCACCCCATCTCACGTAACGTGGAGAGGTGGGGGCGCCACCCCTAGGGCAGCCGCCCCTCCTGGCTTGGGGGGCAAGTTTCCTAGGGGTGGGGGCGCCCAAACCCATCTAGGGTTTCCCCTATGGCCACCGCCCCTCCCCTAGGGAACCCTAGGGCGCCTCCTCCACCCCCTTCCCCCTATATATAGTGAGGGAGAGAGAGGGCAGTCGCACCCCTTCCCCTGGCGCAACCCTCTCCTCCTCCAACTCCTCCTCCTCCGTAGTGCTTAGCGAAGCTCTGCCGGAGAACCACGAGCTCCATTGCCACCACGTCGTCGTGCTGCTGGAGTTCTCCCTCAACTTCTCCTCTCCCCTTGATGGATCAAGAAGGAGGAGACATCCCCGGGCTGTACGTGTGTTGAACGCGGAGGCGCCGTCCGTTTGGTGCTAGATCGGATCTTCCGTGATTTGAATTGCCGCGAGTACGACTCCATCAACTGCGTTCTTATAACGCTTCCGCGTAGCGATCTTCAAGGGTATGAAGATGCACTCCCTCTCTCTCGTTGCTAGCATCTCCTAGATTGATCTTGGTGACACGTAGGAAAATTTTGAATTATTGATACGTTCGCCAACAGTGGCATCATGAGCTAGGTCTATGCGTAGATTCTATGCACGAGTAGAACACAAAGTAGTTGTGGGCGATGATTTGTTCAATTTGCTTGCCGTTACTAGTATTATCTTGATTCGGTGGCATTGTGGGATGAAGCGGCCCGGACCGACCTTACACGTACACTTACATGAGACAGGTTCCACCGACTGACATGCACTTGATGCATAAGGTGGCTAGCGGGTGTCTGTCTCTCCTACTTTAGTTGGATCGGATTCGATGAAGAGGGTCCTTATGAAGGGTAAATAGCAATTGGCATATCACCGTTGTGGCTTTTGCGTAGGTAAGAAACGTTATTGCTAGAAACCCATAGCAGCCACATAAAACATGCAACAACAATTAGAGGACGTCTAACTTGTTTTTGCAGGGTATGCTATGTGATGTGATATGGCCAAAAGGATGTGATGAATTATATATATGTGATGTATGGGATTGATCATGTTCTTGTAATAGGAATCACGACTTGCATGTCGATGAGTATGATAACCGGCAAGAGCCATAGGAGTTGTCTTAATTTATTGTATGACCTGCGTGTCAATGAAAAACACCATGTAATTACTTTACTTTATTGCTAACCGTTAGCCATAGTAGTAGAAGTAATAGTTGGCGAGACAACTTCATGAAGACACTATGATGAAGATCATGATGATGGAGATCATGGTGTCATGCCGGTGACGAAGGTGATCATGCCGCGCCTCGAAGATGGAGATCAAAGGCGCAAGATGATATTGGCCATATCATGTCACTTTATGATTTGCATGTGATGTTTGTCATGTTTACATCTTATTTTCTTAGAACAACGGTAGCATAAATAAGATGATCCCTCACTAAAATTTCAAGAGATGTGTTCCCCCTAACTGTGCACCGTTGCGAAGGTTCGTTGTTTCGAAGCACCACGTGATGATCGGGTGTGATAGATTCTAACGTTCACATACAACGGGTGTAAGCCAGATTTACACATGTGAAACACTTAGGTTGACTTGACGAGCCTAGCATGTACAGACATGGCCTCGGAACACAAGAGACCGAAAGGTCGAACATGAGTCGTATAGTAGATGCGATCAACATGAAGATGTTCACCGATGATGACTAGTCCGTCTCACGTGATGATCGGACACAACCTAGTTGACTCGGATCATGTATCACTTAGATGACTTGAGGGATGTCTATCTAAGTGGGAGTTCATTAAATAATTTGATTAGATGAACTTTATTATCATCTATCATGAACTTTATTATCATGAGCGTCGTCTGTGGATGTTGCGAACATCAGACATACAAGTTTTGTTGACTACAAGATAGTTCAGTGCGTAATGCTAAACGGTTTCGAATTGAGGCGCCAAAGACGTTTTTGAAACATCGCAGAACATATGAGATGTTCCAAGGACTGAAATTGAGATTTCAGGCTCGTGCCCACGTCAAGAGGTATGAAACCTCCGACAAGTTTCTTAAGCTTGCAAACTAAGGGAGAAGAGCTCAATCGTTGAGCATGTGCTCAGATTGTCTGAGTACTACAATCGCTTGAATCGAGTGGGAGTTAATCTTCCAGATGAGATAGTGATGGTTCTCCAAAGTCACTGCCACCAAGCTACTAGAGCTTCGTGATGAACTATAACATATCAGGGATAGATATGATGATCCTTGAGCTATTCGCGATGTTTGACACTGCGAAAGTAGAAATCAAGTAGGAGCATCAATTGTTGATGGTTAGTAAAACCACTAGTTTCAAGAAGGGCAAGGGCAAGAAGGGATACTTCATGAAACGGAAAATCAGTTGTTGCTCTAGTGAAGAAACCCAAGGTAGAACCCAAACCCGAGACTAAGTGCTTCTGTAATAAGGGGAACGGTCACTGAAGTAGAACTACCCTAGATACTTGGTAGATGGGAAGGCTAGTAAGGTCGACAGAAGTATATTGGATATACACTATATTAATGTGGAATTTACTTGTACTCCTAGTAGCACCAGGGTATTTGATACCGGTTCGGTTGCTAAGTGTTGGTAACTCGAAATGAAAGCTACGGAATAAATGGAGACTAGCTAAAGGTGAGATGACGATGTGTGTTGGAAGTATTTCCGAAGTTGATGTGATCGAACATCACATGCTCCCTCTACCATCGGGATTGGTGTTAAACCTAAATAATTGTTATTTGGTTTTGCGTTGAGCATAGACATGATTGGATTGTGTTTATAGCAATACGGTTATTCATTTAAGGAGAATAATGGTTACTCTGTTTATTTGAATAATACCTTCAATGGTGTTGCACCTAAAATGAATGGTTTATTGAATCTTGATCGTAGTGATACACATGTTCATGCCAAAAGATATAAGATAGTGTCGGCGTTCTGGGAACGGGGGTCCCCAGAATTGCCTGCCTGCGGCCTGCGGCGTGGCTCAAAAGGGGGCCCAGCACGGCCCATCTTCATCAACACAGACCCAAGACCCTCGCGAGGGGCCAAGCCTCGCGGGGCGGACGACACGGAGCTTCCTCAGGCACGGCCTCATCAGGCTGGCTCGCGAGGAGGCGGAGAGATCAAGGCAGGGTACCTCACAAGGTGCCCGTGACGTAAGCCATGACGACCAAGGGCGCCAGGCGGGCGCTAGCCCGCGCAGTGTCCTCCTTTCCTCTTTGCTGCAAAGGGAGCAAGCACAGGCGAGAGCATCAAGCAAAGGCACCCGTTTCGGTGCAACGAGACCAAGACCAGCCCAACGGCAGGGAGGAAGCCATTGTGGAGCCCAAGCCAGCGTCACCACCAGAGCCTTTGGCAGGCGAGGACCAACTTTAGTCAGGATAAGTGTACCAGATGTTCCCCTTCAAAATGGCCAATTGTTGGCGCCCTTCCCGCTCAATATTTGGGAAGAGGCCCAGGGCCTTTGCCTATAAATAGGACTAGCCACCCCCAGGGTAGAGGAAGAGTGAAGGAATCGTCCAATCCAGAAACAAGCTGGGATCGGATCGAGTGACATCACACACACACACACACACACACACACACACACACACAGAGAGAGAGAGAGAGAGAGAGAGAAGGGTGACTGAACTCCTCCTAGCAGTTCATTGCCCCAGCCAAGAACAGACCCTCGCGAGGTTGTTCTTCCTTGTATTGCTCATTATCATCAGCCCAAGAGGCAATCCACCACACACACTGGAGTAGGGTATTACACCACAACGGTGGCCCGAACCAGTATAAACCCTGTGTCTCTTGTGTTGTTCTTTCCATAGCTTAAATCTTAGCGAGGCGGTGGGGTGCAGATAGGTAGAAGGCGAAATCTCCGCGCGCACCCGAGTGTTCGAACCTCAAGGGTCTGCCGGAACCCGAAATCAGACATTTGGCGCGCCAGGTAGGGGTGCACCGGAATCCACCTTCTACCGCTTCGTGTCCCGTCGCGTCGTCATCACCATGTCTGGCGACCAGGCGGGCAACCCAGATCCTTGGGCGGCATGGCCCGCCCGCGCAGAGCCGCTCGCCTCGGGCGACCCCGTGCCCCAGGCAGCTCGCGGTCCGCAGGGCGCTGTGGGCCGCGGGCGACGCGGACAGGCTTCGATAGCTCTCACACCGCGGCAGGCGCGGTCGGCAGCAATGGCCTCCAATCACGCTGCGACCACGACACCGTACACCCGCCGGGAGCAGGCGAACTCGAGGGTCATGCCATGGTGGCCCGAGAGCTGCTGCAGTGCAGTCTGCTGGAGGGTGGCCGCGACGTGCTGCCGGAGCGGGTGGCAGAGCTCCTGGGCTTTGCCGCCTCGGGGGCCCACCCCTTCTGCACCCAGCTCCCATCTCAAGCCCAGGGCGGCCCGCGCGGGGGCTCCTCGCGCGCCCGCGGGCTCCAAGGCTACTCCAACGCCAGCGAAGCAGTCGGCACTGGACCGGCGGTGGCGCTACCCCCACTCCCGGTCCGCGAAGAAGAAGGACTCGACGCGACCCAAGGCCCCAGTGGACAGCCGCGCTACCACCCCACGGTGGGCGCGCCAAGTAGAACTGCATGGCGTGCGGAGCACTACGGCGTGGCCTTCGGGATGACGGCGCCAGAAGAATACGTGCCCCGCATGATGGACCAAGGGCACCCTCATGAGGGCGAACAAGGCGCAGGCGCCAGAAGCTGAGCTCTTCCAGGAGCCCCGGGACGGTCCCACTGGCCACGCTGGAGGCGACGATTATCGGGTACCGCTAATTCCTCAGGAGCAAGCATACGCTAATCATGGATCGCAGGAGGTGCAGGTCGCCACAGCGAGCAGCTGCCCCGCTCCCACAGTCTCCTACCCCTCGGGAGGAGGGCGCAGAGGGCTGCAGGAGAGGGGCCGAGATCCGACATCACCACCGCGGCGTTCGAAGCAAGGTGTTCTCAGGAGGTAGGCTCTCTGCTGGGGAGGTGCCTCAGGGCCTGCCCCTGGCAGAGGACCCGTGGTCGTCGGGGGAACCGGGAACCGCTGACGACCGCTCTACCCCATCGGCGGCATCCTGGTTTCCGGTCGTCGTTAATGGCACTAGAGTGTGGCGCAAGGCGGGGCCCTCGTCTAGCGATATGAAGCAAGGCCGGTACCTGTGAAGAAGGCCCAGTGCCTATGAAGCTCGCCGCCCCGTGACACTCTCACGTAATAATGAGTGGGGCTGTACATGCCCCGGAGTCTCAGGGGTGCCGGCCTCAGGCCCTGGGGCTCCCTCCCACGCCCAGTGGCAGCACTTAGCTCCGCGCTGGTGAGAAGACGTCCAAGACTATATTAGGTGCCGGACGCGGCCTTTTGTCTGCTTTCATTGCTTTTCCCTTTGGTTGTCACTTTCCCCCGCTGGATTTAAGTTGGATTCGAATTTGAGATTTGCGTGTGTTTGGGGAAGGAGTGCTTAGCCTCATTCGAGCAATTTCTCGCGTTTTGATTACCACTTCGCCTCAGCTGCCTCCCCTCGTGAGCCCCTCGCGAGCCGGGTCAGGCCTAACTTGCACGCAGCCCAGACTGCCGCCGCCGCGTCCTCTCAGGAGGGTTTTTCACTGCAGATCCTACGGATTCGATCAGGGAACACTCGGGACACCACAGCCACCCACAGGCTGCCTCAGGGCCCGCACGGAACGAAGGTAAACTAGCCAACCAGCACGTCGCTTAGCCCACCACTTGGCGCGGGCGCATGGGCAATGTAACATCTACTAATACGATGACACAAGTTTTACATGAGGGGCCCCCCTCCCAAAATGCTCTCACAGACATCAGGACAAAACCTGAGTTCTATTCATGCAGGGTAAGGAAGCATGAACGATGCATAATCAGTCAGATAAATCCCCCAATGCGTCCTCAGGAGCACCTCCCGAACCGTTGCTGGCGTCGCTGGAATCGCCATCGCGGTCTGCATCGCCGCCAGCGGCGTCAGGGCCGTTCACCATGCCGCCCTCGTCGGCAGCCGCGATCACGCTGTCGTTGTCTGAAGCGAAGGCCCTGACAAGGGCATCCACATTGTCTTCCACCCAGTGCGCCAGGTCGTCTCGGACGGCCTGGGGGACTGGGGCGATGGCGGCGTCGAAATCGAAGTGGGGATCCATGTTCCTGAGATGGCTGAAGACGCGAGAAAAGGTGCGCCTGAGCAGGGCGCGGCTCCTCTCCTCCACCAACCTATCGGTCCTGACCGACCGCGCCTCCAGCTCCGTCACCACGTCGGTGAAGAACTGAAGGTTGCCAGCGTAGTTGACTGTGTGCGGCTCGCCAACAGCCGCCTCGCAGATGTTACCCAAGGCTGTGTTGGCTCTCTCCCGGAGCGTGGTGAGCATGGGGTCGTGCTCATGCTCCAGGATTCGCCGCGGACGTATCTCGTCCGCATTCTGGCGCGCGACAGCCTCAGCCTCCTCCGCCCGATGGCGAAGAAGGAGCACCTCGGCCTGGGAGGTGGTTGACTCCCCTTGCGCTACCTCAAGGGCGGCCCGAAAAGCATCGGCCCGCCGCGTCGCTTCCTCCAGCTTGGCCCTCAAGGCAGCAGTCCTACCTTCAGCCTCGGCCTAGATCAACCCCAGCCTCTCCTCGAACTCGCGCTCGAGGTTCAAACGCGCCATCGCCACCCGACGTCCGACCTCCTCCAGGACACGGGCTTCCCGTGCAGTGACATCATCCTCCGCCTACGTCACCAAGCGCTCCCTTGTCTCCAGACGCTCGTAATCGCGTGCACGTTCGGCGGCTTCCAGCGTCAGCGCCTCCTCACGCTTCTGGAGCTCTGCTGGGTCGCCAGAGGCCACCTTCATCGACACGAGGGCTGCCTCGCGCAGCTCCACTTGCTCCTCCAGTGAGTGGCACCGGGCCAGGAGCTCCCGAGCCCGCTCCTCCGCCGCCTCTCGCCGCCGGTCAGCTTCCCGGGCCTCCTCAGCAGCCCGAGATCGGGCCTCCCGAGAGGCCACCAACGACGCCTTAGCATCTTCGTCGTCAAGATCGCGCTGATGGCGCGCAAGGGTGATGGCGCCCTCCAGCTCACGCCTCTCTGCAGTCAGGCGCAGGCCCTCGGCCTCAAGGCGCGCGTCTTTATCAGCAAGCTCCTCACCAAGCAGGTTCACCGCGTCAGCCGCCCTTCGAAGGAATCCTTGGCGAAGAGCGCGACGCTCTCGGGCACGCTCGAGCACGTCTTCCACACCATCATCTGCCCCAAGCAAGCGCCGGGGGCCACGAATCAGCACTCCCTCTCCGGGCAGGGGGCTGGGGGCTGGCATCCTCGCGACGGCCGGGCACGCCACGCCAGAAGCCCGGCCTGGAGCCAGCCCATCCCCAGATGAAGAGCGCAGGGAGCGCCTCAGCCAATCGCAGTCCACGACCAGGCGAAAAGCCCATGGCAGGCTGGCTATGCCGCGAGAAGGCCTGTGAAGGAGGCTCGCGAGGTGCGCAGAGTCTCGATGCGCCTCGGGACGGTTGGCCTCTCCGGTCGCCCTCACCACATGGGCTCTGCTGCTCGGAGCGCTTGAGGACGGTAGAGGGGGCGAAGCCAAGGAGGATGGCACCTCAGCCATCTCCGTGAACTCGGCTGGAAGGGGCCTGCGGAGCAAGGATCAGTAAAACCAATAGAAGGATCGGGAGCTAGAAAAGGAGAAGGCTTACTCATCAGTGGCGAAGTAGTTCCTACGCTTCAGCAGGCGACAAGGGTAATCGTCGCCCAGGGCCTCCCTTCTCTTCCGGAGGGCCCCAAAGTCCACGCGGAAGCGGCCCAAGAGTTGAGCGCAGGGATCAACCTGCGACGAGGACGAAGCGTCAAGACGATCCGCATCAGGGGCGCCTGCCTGATGCGCACTGCCAGTCGCCTCGCCAAGAGAAGCGGCTAGAGCCTCAGGGGCCTCAGCCGCAGGCGCTGAGGGCAGCTGCTTGCCGCCCTCAGCCTCAGCGGCACGGGCCCCAAAAGTTGCTCCCTCATGAGAATCGCCCGGCGCTGTCACCCTGCCGGGAGCCCCCTCGGCCTCTGGCGCCTCATGCCTCCCTGCGCCGCCACTTGAGGAAGAGTCGCCTTGGCCGACTGGAAGGGCAGTCACCATCACTGGGTCTCGCGAGGCCCCTGGAGGCCGGTGGGGCGCGGCCCCCACTCATCAAAGATAGGCATCTGATTCACAAAATCGCCCCTGTTCTGGCAGAGGTACAACAAGACCCCTCCCTGCTGGATGCTGCCAGGGTTGGGGTCCCCAGTCAGGATCAAGAGCACTGTCCTCAGCGCTTCAGGCGTCAGGTCCTCTTCCTGGAGCCTCATACGATCACCACGCCCACTGAAGGCCCACATCCGGCGGGAGTGGCGTTGGAGAGGAGCAATGCGGCGTAGCAGGAACTCCCTCACCACCTTGGGCGCTGTCACGCCAAGCGACCTCAAGAACGCGAAGCGGTGCCAGACAAAGACGAGCCGGGGGCTCTCGAGCGTCTCCTGGCCCCAGCCCAAATTGGGGACAGCAGGCGAAGTTGGCTCCGATAGCAGGGGGCTAGGCACCCCTACATCCACATATAGCCACCGCTCGCGGAACCTAGCCGCAGGCGGAGGGAGCCTGAAGTCAATCCCTGAGGCCGCTGTCTCAGACGCGGCAGCGAAGCTCACGCACGCCTAGCATTGGGTAGGGTCGACAAGGTGCAGAGAGAAGAAGTGGCGTAGCAAGGCAACCGAAGGAAGGATGCCCATCATTGCCTCGCAAACAAAGGCAAAGACCGAAAGAAGGGTGATGGATTCAGGACCCAGATGCATCATGTGGATCTGATAGTGGGAAAGCACTGCATTGAAGAAATCAGAAAAGGGGGGAACCAGACCCGCCCACAGGGCGTCAGCAAAATACTGGACCTCGGTGATTATCCTGTCGATGAAGAAGTGAGACGCGGGCCAGGCCGTCATCCTCCCGCATTCGTTGAAGATAGTGGCCAGAGCCGAGCTGACCTTGCCCAAGCCCTCTCGATTGATTATGATCGACTGGTCGACGGCGGGGGCCGCCAACGGCGGCGAGCGAGGCAGAGGCATGGGTTTCTTCCCTCTTCCCTTTTTGTCGGAGCCATGGCGATGGGAAGGGGGGGAGAAGGTTCGAGACTGGGTCAAAAACAGAAGCTGGAGTGCGAGAGGAGGAAGGACAGAGGGCGCTCAAGCAACAGAAAGGGGAGCGGCTGTGTACGACTACGAGTCCACTTAGCATGGCGCAAAATAAGGGGGCATGGGGGAACAGTGCCGCTCACGTCCAATCAACCGCCACGCGGCGCCCAAGGCCGCAGGCTATTAGGGCCCGCGGCGCTTCGCCCTTGCCCTTTCGCCATCCTGCACGGCCAAGTCCGGGCGCGCCTTGGGCCCGGGGGCTACTGTTGGCGTTCTGGGAACGGGGGTCCCCAGACTTGCCTGCCTGCGGCCTGCGGCATGGCTCAAAAGGGGGCCCAGCACGGCCCATCTTCATCAACACAGACCGAAGACCCTCGCGAGGGGCCAATCCTCGCGGGGCGGACAACACGGAGCTTCCTCAAGCACGGCCTCATCGGGCTGGCTCGCGAGGAGGCGGAGAGATCAAGGCGGGGTACCTCACGAGGTGCCCATGACGCTAGCCATGACGACCAAGGGCGCCAGGCGGGCGCCAGCCCGCGCTGTGTCCTCCTTTCCTCTTTGGTGCAAAGGGAGCAAGCGTAGGCGAGAGCATCAAGCAAAGGCACCCGTTTCGGTGCAACGAGACCAAGACCAGCCCAACGGCAGGGAGGAAGTCATTGTGGAGCCCAAGCCAGCGTCACTACCAGAGCCTTTGGCAGGCGAGGACCAACTTTAGTCAGGATAAGTGTACCAGATGTTCCCCTTCAAAATGGCCAATTGTTGGCGCCCTTCCCGCTCAATATTTGGGAAGAGGCCCAGGGCCTTTGCCTATAAATAGGACTAGCCACCCCCAGGTTAGAGGAAGAGTGAAGGAATCGGCCAATCCAGAAACAAGCTGGGATCGGATCGAGTAGCATCACACACAGAGAGAGAGAGAGAAGGGTGACTGAACTCCTCCTAGCAGTTCATCGCCCCAGCCAAGAACAGACCCTCGCGAGGCTGTTCTTCCTTGTATTGCTCATTATCATCAGCCCAAGAGGCAATCCACCACACACACTGGAGTAGGGTATTACACCAGAACGGTGGCCCGAACCAGTATAAACCCTGTGTCTCTTGTGATGTTCTTTCCATAGCTTAAATCTTAGCGAGGCGGTGGGGTGCAGATAGGTAGAAGGCGAAATCTCTGCACGCACCCCAGTGTTCGAACCTCAAGGCTCTGCCGAAACCCGAAATCCGACAGATAGTAATGATAGTACCACATGCTTGTGGCACTGCCATTTGAGTCATATTGGTATAAAACGCATGAAGAAGCTCCATGTTAATGGATCTTTGGACTCACTCATTTTTAAAAAGATTGAGACATGCGAACCATGTCTATTGGTGTATGCGCATGAAGAAACTACATGCAAATGGATCGTTTGGACTCACTTGATTTTGAATCATTCGAGACATGCAAATCATACCACATGGGCAAGATGACTAAAAGGCCTCATTTTCAGTGAGATGGAACAAAAGAGCAATTTGTTGGAAGTAATACATTTGATGTGTGCAATCCAATGAGTGTTGAGGCATGCAGTGGATATCATTATGCTCTTACTTCACAGATGATTTGAGTGAGAATATTTACTTGATGAAACACAAGTCTGAATTATTGAAAGGTTCAAGTAACTTCAGAGTGAAGTTGAAGATCGTCGTCACAAGAGGATAAAATGTCTATGATATGATCATAGAGATGAATATCTGAGTTATGAGTTTGGTATACAATTAAAACGTTATAGAAATTGTTTCACAACTAATACCGCCTGGAACACCATAGTGTGATGGTGTGTCCGAACATCATAGATGCACCCTATTGGATGTGGGGCATACCATGATGTCTCCTATCAAATTACCACTATCGTTTATGGGTTAGGCATTAGAGACAACGGCATTCACTTTAAATAGGGCACCACATAAATCCGTTGAGATGACACCGTATAAAATATGGTTTATAGAAACCTAAGTTGTTATTTCTTAAAAGTTTGGGTCTGCGACGCTTATGTGGAAAAGCTTCAGGCTAATAAGCTCGAACCCAAAGCGGATAAATGCATCTTCATAGGACACCCAAAACAGTTGGGTATACCTCCTGTCTCAGATCGGGAAGCAAAAGTGATTGTTTCTAGAAACGGGTCCTTTCTCGAGGAAAAGTTTCTCTCGAAAGAATTGAGTGGGAGGATGGTGGAGACTTGATGAGGTTATTGAACCGTCACTTCAACTAGTGTGTAGCACGGCACAGGAAGTTGTTCCTGTGACGCCTACACCAATTGAAGTGGAAGCTTATGATAGTGATCATGAAACTTCGGATCAAGTCACTACCAAACCTCGTAGGTCAACAAGGATGCGTACTACTTCAGAGTGGTACGTAATCCTATCTTGGAAGTCATGTTGCTAGACAACAATGAACCTACGAGCTATGGAGAAGTGAGGCGGGCCCGGATTCCGACAAATGGCTCCAGGCCATAAAATCCGAGAGAGGATCCATGTATGAAAACAAAGTGTAGACTTTGGAAGAACTACTTGATGGTCGTAAGGCTGTTGGGTACAGATGGATTTTAAAAGGAAGACGTACAATGATGCTAAGTGTCACCATTAAGAAAGCTCGACTTGTCGCTAAGATGTTTTTCGACAAGTTCAAGGAGTTTACTACGATGAGACTTTCTCACTCGTAGCGATGCTAAGAGTCTGTTGAAATTATATTAGCAGTTACTGCATTATTCATGAAATCTTGCAGATAGGATGTCAAAACATTGTTTCCTCGACGATTCTCTTGAGGAAAGGTTGTATGTGATACAACCAGAAGGTTTTGTTAATCCTGAAAGATGCTAACAAGTATGCAAAGCTTCAGCAATCCTTCTAAGGACTGGAGTAAGCATCTCAGAGTTGGAATGTACACTTTGATGAGATGATCAAAGATTTTGGGTTTATACAAAGTTTATGAGAAACTTGTATTTCCAAAGAAGTGAGTGGGAGCACTATAGAATTTCTGATGAGTATATGTTGTTAACATATTGTTGATCAGAAATGATGTAGAATTTCTGAAAAGCATATAGGGTTATTTGAAAAGTGTTTTTCAATAGAAAACCTGGATTAAGCTACTTGAAAATTGAGCATCAAGATCTATAAGGATAGATCAAAAAACACTTAATAGTACTTTCAAATGAATACATACCGTGACAAGATTTTGAAGGAGTTCAAAATAGATCAGCAAAGGAGTTCTTCGCTGTGTTACAAGGTGTGAGTATTGAGTAAGACTCAAGACCTGACCACGGCAGAAGAGAGAGAAAGGACGAAGGTCGTCCCCTATGCATTAGACGTAGGCTCTACAGTATGTTGTGATGTGTACCATACCTGAAGTGTGCCTTGCCATGAGTCAGTCAGGGGTACAAGAGCGATCGAGGAATGGATCACTGGACAACGGTCAAAGTTATCCTTAGTAACTAGTGGACTAAGGAATTTTCTCGATTATGGAGGTGTTAAAAGAGTTCGTTGTAAAGGGTTACGTCGATGAAAACTTTGACACTAATCCAGATGATTCTGAGTAGTAAACCGGATTCGTATAGTGGAGCAGTTATTTGGAATGGCTCCAAATAGCGCGTGGTGACTGCATCTACAAGATAACATAGAGATTTCTAAAGCACTGAGGGATCTAAAAGGAGCAGGCCCGTTGACTAATAACCCCTCTCACAAGCGAGATATGATTAAACCCCATGGGTGTTGGATTCATTACAATCACATAGTGATGTGAACTAGATTATTGACTCTAGTGCAAGTGGGAGACTGTTGAAAATATGCCCTAGAGGCAATAATAAAATCGTTATTATTATATTTCTTTTTCCATGATAATTGTCTATTGTTCATGCTATATTTGTATTAAGTGGAAACCGTGATACATGTGTGAATACATAGACCACAACATGTCCCTAGTGAGCCTCTAGTTGACTAGCTCGTTGATCAATGGATGGTTATGGTTTCCTGACCATGGACATCGGATGTCATTGATAACGGGATCACATCATTAGGAGAATGATGTGATGGAGAAGACCCAATCCTAAGCATAGCACAAGATCGTGTAGTTCGTTTGCCAAGAGCTTTTCTAATGTCAAGTATCATTTCCTTAGTCCATGAGATTGTGCAACTCCCGGATACCGTAGGAATGCTTTGGGTGTACCAAACGTCACAACGTAACTGGGTGGCTATAAAGGTGCACTACAGGTATCTTCGAAAGTGTCTGTTGGGTTGGCACGAATCGAGACTGGGATTTGTCACTCCGTATGACGGAGAGGTATCTCTGGGCCCACTCGGTAATGCATCCATCATAATGAGCTCAATGTGACTAAGGAGTTAGTCACAGGATCATGCATTACGGAACGAGTAAAGAGACTTGCCGGTAACGAGATTGAACGAGGTATTGGGATACCGATGATCGAATCTCGGGCAAGTAACATGCCGGTGGACAAAGGGAATTGAATACGGGATTGATTGAATCCCCGACATCGTGGTTCATCCGATGAGATCATCGTGGAACATGTGGGAGCCAATATGGGTATCCAGATCCTGCTATTGGTTATTGGCCGGAGAGGTGTCTCGGTCATGTCTGCATGGTTCCCGAACCCGTAGGGTCTACACACTTAAGGTTCGGTGACGCTAGAGTTGTTATGGGAAATAGTATGTGGTTACCGAAGGTTGTTCGGAGTCCAGGATGAGATCCTGGACGTGACGAGGAACTGCAGAATGGTCCGAAGGTGAAGATCGATATATTGGACGAAGGGTATTGGAGTCCAGATTTGTTCTCGGGGTACCAGGTGACGACGAGCGTGTCCGAAAGGGGTTTCGGAGGCCCCGACAAGCGTTGGGGGGGCCTTATGGGACAAGGGGAGGGGGCACATCATCCCACTAAGGGGCTGTGTACCCCTCCCACCCCATCTCACGTAACGTGGAGAGGTGGGGGCGCCTCCCCTAGGGCAGCCGCCCCTTCCGACTTGGGAGGCTAGTTTCATAGGGGTGGGGGCGCCCAAACCCATCTAGGGTTTCCCCTGTGGCCGTCGCCCCTCCCCTAGGGAACCCTAGGGTGCCTCCTCCACCCCCTTCCCCTATATATAGTGAGGGAGAGAGAGGGCAGCCGCACCCCTTCCCCTGGCGCAGCCCTCTCCTCCTCTAACTCCTCCTCCTCCTAGTGCTTAGCGAAGCTCTGCCGGAGAACCACGAGCTCCATCGCCACCATGCCGTCGTGCTCCTGGAGTTCTCCCTCAACTTCTCCTCTCCCCTTGCTGGATCAAGAAGGAGGAGGCGTCCACGAGCTGTACGTGTGTTGAACACGGAGGCGTCGTCCCTTTGGCGCTAGATCAAATCTTCCGCGATTTGAATCGCCACGAGTACGACTCCATCAACCGCGTTCTTGTAACGCTTCCGCTTAGCGATCTTCAAGGGTATGAAGACGCACTCTGATACGTCTCGAACGTATCTATAATTTTTGATTGCTCCATGCTACTTTATCTACTGTTTTGGACTATATTGGGCTTTATTTTCCACTTTTATATTATTTTTGGGACTAACCTATTAACCGGAGGCCCAGCCCAGAATTGCTGTTTTTTCCTATTTCAGTATTTCGAGGAAACAGAATATCAAACGGGGTCCAAACGGAATGAAACCTTCGGGAACGTGATCTTCTCACCAAACCTGATCCAGGAGACTTGGACCCTACTCCAAGAAGTTTCCAGGGAGGTCACGAGGGTGGAGGGCGCCCCCTGGGCGTGCCCCCTGCCTCGTTGGGCCCCTCGGAGCTCCACCGACGTGCTCCCTCCTCCTATATATACCTACGTACCCCCATTAGACCAGGGACGGAGCCAAAAACCTAATTCCACCGCCGCAGCTTCCTGTATCCACGAGATCCCATCTTGGGGCCTGTTCCGGAGCTCCGCCGGAGAGGGCATCCATCACGGAGGGCTTCTACATCAACACCATAGCCCTTCCGATGAAGTGTGAGTAGTTTACTTAAGACCTTCGGGTCCATAGCTAGTAGCTAGATGGCTTCTTCTCTCTTTTTGGATCTCAATACAGTGTTCTCCCCCTCTCTCGTGGAGATCTATTCGATGTAATCTTCTTTTTGCGGTGTGTTTATTGAGACCGATGAATTGTGGGTTTATGATCCAACTTATCTATGAATAATATTTGAATCTTCTCTGAATTCTTTTATGTATGATTGAGTTATCTTTGCAAGTCTCTTCGAATTATCCGTTTGGTTTGGCCAACTAGATTGGTAGTTCTTGCAATGGGAGAAGTGCTTAGCTTTGGGTTCAATCTTGCGGTGTCCTTACTCAGTGACAGAAAGAGTTGCAAGGCACGTATTGTATTGTTGCCATCGAGGATAACAAGATGGGGTATTTATCATATTGCATGAATTTATTCCTCTACATCATGTCATCTTGCTTAAGGCGTTACTCTGTTTTAACTTAATACTCTAGATGCATGCTGGATAGCGGTCGATGAGTGGAGTAATAGTAGTAGATGCAGGCAGGAGTCGGTCTACTTGTCACGGACGTGATGCCTATATACATGATCATACCTAGATAACCTCATAACTATGCTCAATTCTATCAATTGCTCAACAATAATTTGTTCACCCACCGTAGAATATCTATGCTCTTGAGAGAAGCCACTAGTGAAACCTATGGCCCCCGGGTCTATTCTCATCATATCAATCTCCATTACTTTATTTTACTTGTTTTGCTTTTACTTTTCACTTTGCATCTTTATACCAAAAATACCAAAAATATTATCTCTATCAGATCTCACTCTCGTAAGTGACCGTGAAGGGATTGACAACCCCTAAGCGTTGGTTGCGAGTTGCTACCGTTTTGTGCAGGTACGAGGGACTTGCGCGTGACCTCCTACTGGATTGATACCTTGGTTCTCAAAAACTGAGGGAAATACTTACGCTACTGTGCTGCATCACCCCCTCCTCTTCGGGGAAAACCAACGCTAGCTCGAGACGTAGCACACTCCCTCTCTCTCGTTGCTAGCATCTCCTAGATTGATCTTGGTGACACGTAGGAAAATTTTGAATTATTGCTATGTTCCCCAACAATAAGATATCTCAAAAGGCAACATGTTTTCAAAACAACCATGATATAATATGACAATAGTGGTATCTCACTAGCCCTTTCTGAGACTGCAAAACATAAATGCAGAGCACCTCCAAAGTTCAAGCAGTGACTAAACATTGTAATTCATGGTAGAAAAGATCCAGTCATGATGCATCCAACATTAGCTATACATAATGCATAAATCATGACAAATGTGCTCTACTCAGTTTCTGGCGCTTGTTTTTAGAAGGTGATGACACAACATAAAAGTAAATAGATAGTCTTTTCGCAAAGGGAAGCAGTGATTTGAAAAGGTGCCAGATCTCAGTTTTTAAAACAGAGATAAATGATATTTTGAGACATGCACCCTTCTTATTCACTTCACGACCATCAGTTATCAACATCTTCCATGCTAAGCATGCTAGTGGAGGTTCCCAAGCGATAAAAGTAAAGGTTTACTCCCTCTCCACCATCAATGACATTCCACGGCTTGTCCGAAACAACGGGTGCCGTCCATAGCAACATCAGTCCCAGGGGAGTTTTGTTTAATTATTTGCATTTTTCAGTTCGGGACTGGGAATCCCTATTATCGCCCATTTCCTCGTGCGATGTGAGTGAATAAACACTCGACCTGAGGATAACCCGCTTAGCATGGAAGATATCGACCACCTCCAGTCGTTTCATGAATGATCCAGGTACACAAAAAAGATAATTTTCAGAAGTTTTTAGAGGTGGCACATGCAAATTTACTTAGGACGGCAGGGTAATATCGTATATAGGTAGGTATGGTGGACTCATCTGGAATAATTTTGGGTTCAAGGTTTTTGATGTACAAACAGAATTCCCGCTTAGTACAAGCGAAGGCTAGCAATTAAGATTGGGGAGCGGCCAGCTAGAGAGCAACAATGATCATGATTAGGCATTATGTGTAAGTAACATTTAACACTAGCATGAGTAGGATATGAACACCATGAACATAAACATTATAGAGGCTATGTTAGTTTTGATTTAACTACATGCATGAACATGTACCAAGTCAACCCACTCGAACATTCGGAGGCACAATCATTTTAACGCTATGTTGATATCCAAGATAAATCATTATCAACTCCCAGCTACTTATGCATGGCATGAGAAACTATAATCTCTAATTGTCATTGCAAACATGTTTAATCATAATATGATGAAGCCTGAATACTAGGTTAAACATATTTACACAAACACAAGAAGTCGAGTTCATACCAGTTTCTCTTTGGCACGACCAGTTCATCAAATGTCATCATTATTGCCTTTCACTTGCATGACGAACGATATGAAAATAATAATAGTGCAAGAGTGTCGTGGACTAAGCTGGAATCTGCAAAACATTTTATTCAACAGGAGAAGACAAGGTAAAATGGGCTCTTTATTAGTTCAACAGTTATTCATATGGGAGCCACTCAACATTTTTATCATGGTCTTCTCCTCGCTAAGACTCGAATAAAAAGAAAAGAAATTCAGAGAAACACACTGAAATATTTTTGGAGTCTTTTTTATTGCACAGGAAATTCAAAAAACAGACAAAACATGGAATTTTATTTTATTTAACTAATAAAACAGAAAACAAAAGGTAAGGACAGAAAGTAGTGCTTACTAAATTCATCAACTTCATACCATTCAACAATGATTCGTTAATAAGATTGATCAGGTCTTATTAACAACCACTTTCGATTAACATGAAACCAAAGAACTTTTGTGGGAATATGCATTTCCCCAACAATAAGCATTTTAGAGAAGTGCATATTTCAACCCTAAACTCTTGCGTTAGTATAATTTACAACCCCAAACTAGAGAAAAGGGTTGAATCCTGACCGGTGTTAAGAGTTGGGGTTGTAATTTAGACAGTATTGGAGTTTGGGGTTGTAAATTAGACTAGGGAAAAAGTACAGGGTTGAAATATGCACTTCTCTCCAAGCATTTCATATTTCTTTTTGATAGTAGGTAGAGGTATTTGAAAACTTCCAATAGTGATTGTCGGAGATTTTTCAATAACATTAATACTATTCAGTTGGAATTGTTTCTTCGGAAAGTGCACCTTATCCTCATTGCCATCAATATGAAAATTGACCTTGCTTTTATTGCAATCAATAACATCCCCTACAGTATTCAAGAAGAGTCTACCAAGGATAATCGACATGTTGTCGTCCTCGGGCATCTCAAGTATAACAAAGTCAGTCAAAATAGTAACATTCGCAACAACGACGGGCACATCCTCACAGATACCGATAGGTATGTGATAATCCCCAAGTGCAAGGAATCATTGTAGCACTTTCCAAAGGTGGAGGTGATAAGTATGGAGTGTCTAATCCACAAGGAGCTAAAGGTAAGATCAATATTCTCTCAAGCCCTATCTGCCACTGATACGACTCTACGTATACTGAAAGTTTGCTTCCAACTAGAAACGAGAAATAAAACTACGTTGTGGGTAAGAAGAGAATAACTTTGCATGGTATCGGAGAGCTAAAATATAAAAGTAGGTGTTGTTATCATAAAGTTAGAATATATTACTAAATATTATAAATAGTGAGTGTGGAATAATGGTGGATCGGTGTGCGGAATTGTCCTAGGCAATCGTTAACAAGACCGGTAATCACTATTGCAGTTTCATATGAGGGAGAGGCATAAGCTAACATACTTTCTCTACTTGGATCATATGCACTTATGATTGGAACTCTAGCAAGCATCCGCAACTACTAAAGATCATTAAGGTAAAACTCAACCATAGCATTAAAGCATAAAGTCCTCTTTATTCCCATACGCAACAATCCCTCTTACTCGGGTTTGTGTTTCAGTCACTCACCAACCCACTATAAGCGAATCATGAACGTATTGCAACACCCTACAGCGGGAATCCCTCACGCTTGCGCGACACGGAGGGCACCATAGGACAACACCAAAGTAAAACATTCAACTCATACCAATCTAGATCATCAATCAACCCAAAGACAAAAGATATCTACTCAAAACATCATAGGATGGCAACACATCATTGGATCATAATATATATGTGGCATAAAGCACCATGTTCAAGTAGGGATTACAGCGGGGTGCGGGAGAGTGGACCGCGTAAAAGATATGAGGATGGTGATGTTGATGAAGACGATCACCGTGGCGATGATTCCCCTCCCGATGGCACTCCGGCGCCACCGGAAGAGAGGAGGAGAGGTTCTCCCCCTTGTGCTTCCTCCTCCATGGCCTCCACCCTCTGGTCCTTGGCCTTCATGGTGATGATGGCCCCTCCGGGATACTCCTCCATGGCCACCGGTGATGATGGCCCCCTCCGGCAGGGTGACGCACAGGGCCTAGATTAACTTCTCGTGGCTACAGAGGCTTGCGGCGGCGGAACTTCCGATCTAGGTTTCTTTCTGGAAGTTTAGGTATATATAGAAGAGTTTTGCGTTGATTTCACGTCAGGGGGTCTCCGGGCTGTCCACGAGGCAGGGGGCGCGCCCTAGGGGGTGGGTGCCCCCCACCCTCGTGGGCAGCCCGGGACTCTTCTGGACTGCTTCTGGTACTAGGTGGGCTTCTTCTGGTCCAAAAATGATCTCCGTCAAGTGGCACGTCAATAGGACTTCGTTTAGTTTTCCTTTTCTGCGATACTCTAAAACAAGGAGAAAACAGAAACTGGCACTGGGCTCTAGGTTAATAGGTTAGTCCTAAAAATCATATAAAATATAATGTAAATGCATATAAAACATCCTAGAAGGATAGTATAATAGCATGAATACTTCATAAATTATAGATACGTTGGAGACGTATCAGCATCCCCAAGCTTAATTCCTGGTCGTCCTCGAGTAGGTAAATGATAAAAGAAATAATTTATGAAGTGTGAATGCTAGCAAGTGCATAAGTTTGATCAATGATACTTCGAATCACTTTTCCTAGCATCATTATATGTCATAACAATAGCTCATCTCATAAAACTTTTCATGATCAAGTAACAAGCAAGTCACAAGTTTAAAGTATAGATCATAGACTTTCTTGAAAACTAACAAACAATATTCTCAGTCATCAAACAATTTCAATTCATCCTATTTTCAGGAAGAGTCTATGTCAGAGCTTTGATTTAGCAAACTCCACATACTCAACTATCATTTAATCTTTCACAATTGCTAACACTCACGCAATACTTGTGGTTATGGAATTTTAATCGGACACAGAGAAAGATAGGGGCTTATAGTTTCGCCTCCCAACCTTTTACCTCAAGGGTAATGTCAACAATAATAGCTCATGCTAACTTACATCCAATTAGATATATGTATCAGGATCCTTCCAACACCCTGTGCTTGCCAAAGGATAAAATGTAAAAAGGAAAGGTGAAGATCACCAAGACTCTTGCATAAGGTAGAAGATAAAAGTAAAAGATAGGCCCTTCACAGAGGGAAGCAGAGGTTGCCATGCGCTTTCAGGGTTGATGCACAAAATCTTAATGTGAAAGAATGTCACTTTATATTGCCTCTTGTGATATGAACCTTTATTATGCAGTCCGTCGCTTTTATTTCTTCCACATCACAAGATCGTATAAAGCTTATTTCCTCCACACCAATCAATCATACATGTTTAAAGAGCATTTTTTATTGCTTGCACCGATGACAACTTACTTGAAGGATCTTACTCAATCCATAGGTAGACATGGTGGACACTCATGGCAAAACTTGTTTTAAGGGTATTTGGAAGCACAAGTAGTATCTCTACTTGGTGCAAAGAATTTTGCTAGCATGAGGGGGAAAGACAAGCTCAACATGTTGGATGATCCATGACAATATACTTTATTTCAGATATAAGAAAACATAACCCATTACATTATCTTCCTTGTCCAACATCAACTCTTTAGCATGTCATATTTTAATGAGTGCTCCCAATCATAAAAGATGTCCAAGATAGTGTATTTATATGTGAAACCTCTCTTCCTTCAATATTCTTTCATGAATTGTTCAAGTGACCAATTCTACGTTTGCTAACTTTCAATAGGTTTACTACCTATACTTATTATGTGTTAAGTCATTACTCCCCATTTATAAGCATATGAAACATATATAAATTCAGGTTTATGACATTCAGTTTATTCAACCATTTACTCATAGGATATACGTGAAGCACATGAGTGAATGACAAACTACTCCAAAAGATATGAGTGAAGAACACTGAGTAGTCAAATAATTAACTAGCCATGGGAGGATTCTATTTCATTCTATATTTCAAATCCAATGACTTTATTCAAACAGAAAGTAAAATTGAAAATACGCTCCAAGCAAAACACATATCATATGACGAATAAAAATATAGCTCCGAGTAAGGTATACCGATAGTTTTGAAGACGAAAGAGGGGATGCCTTCCGGGGCATCTCCAAGCTTAGGAACTTGAATCTTCCTTGAATATTACCTTGGGGTGCCTTGGGCATCCCCAAGCTTAGGGTATTTCCACTCCTTATTCTCCTCATATTGATATCTCACCCAAAACTTGAAAACTTCAATCACACAAAACTTAACCAAACTTCGTGAGATAGGTTAGTATGATAAAGAGTAAAACATTCACTTTGGTACTGTTAAGGACAAGTTTCATAATTGTTCTCACACAATGCCTACTGTACCATATCATTTCTAAAATTTATATTGAGGAATATAAGTCATAGAAACTAGAAAACAAACAAACTATGCAATGAAAACAGAATCTGTCAGAAACAGAACAGTCTGTAATGATCTGAACATAAACCATACTTCTGCTACTCCAAAAATTATGAAATAAATTGGTGGACGTGAGGAATTTTTCTATTAATCTTCTGAAAAAAATAATCAACTCAAAATCACTCTTCTGTAAAAAATAACATCTATTCTCGTGAGCGCAAAGTTTCTGTTTTTTACATTAAGATCATATTAACTTTCTCCTAAGTCTTCCCAAAGGTCTTACTTGGCACTTTATTAAAAAAAGATATAAAACATGATTAATGCAGTAGCTTAATCATGTAAACACACAAAAATAGTAAGGGTAAGTATTGGGTTGTCTCCCAACAAGCGCTTTTCTTTAATGCCTTTTAGTTAGGCATGATGATTTCAATGATGCTCACATAAAAGATAAGAATTCAAACATAAAAAGAGCATCATGAAGAATATGACTAGCACATTTAAATCTAACCCACTTCCTATGCCTAGGTATTTTGTGAGCACACAACTTATGGGAACAAGAGTCAACTAGCATAGGAAGGCAAAACAAGTATAACTTCAAAACTTTAAGCACATAAAGAGGAAACTTGATATTATTGCAACTCCTACAAGCATGTATTCCTCCCTCATAATAATTCTCAGTAGCATCATGGATAGAAACTTTGTTCTCACACTCAATTGGAACCTCTTCCGAAATAGTGGAACCATTACTAGCTAAAGTTGACACTCTTCCAAATCCACTTTCATAAATATCACACTAAGATTCAACATCCTCCAAAATAGTGGGATCACTAATTCCTAAAGTTGACACTCTTCCAAACCCACTTTAAATGATAGTATTATTCATACTCCAAAAGATATAAGTGAAGTTCATGGATCATTCTACAATTAATATAGACTAACCAAGCTCAAAATGTATAGGTGAAGCACACGAAGCATTCTATAAAACCATACTCAAAAGATTTAAGTGAAGCACAAAGAGCAATTCTATAAGATCATTCTTAAAAGATATAAGTGAAGCACATGAAGTATTCTATAAATCAATGCAGGGCTATCTCATGCTAGCATGGTTCTTACAGAAAAATAAAAACACAAAGGACACAAATCATGTGAACAAAACAAAAACCGAGGTATACCGATAATTGTTGACGAAGAAAGATGGGATGCCAACCGGGGCATACCCAAGCTTAGATGCTTGAGTATCCTTGAAATATTTACTTGGGGTGCCTTGGGCATCCCCAATCTTGAACTCTTGCTTCTCTTTATTCTTCTCACATCGGTAACTCCTCGTTCTTCGAACACTTCATCGACAAAAACTTAACAAAAACTTTGTGAGATCCGTTAGTATAACAAAGCAAATCACTGCTATAAGTGCTGTTGAAAACCAATTCATATTTTGTTTTTGCATTATATCTACTGTAATATAACTTTTCCATGGCCTAATCCACTGATAGAAATCGATAGTTTCATCAAACAAGCAAGCAATGCATCAAAAACAGAATCTGTCTTAAACAGGACAGTCTGTAGTAATCTGGAAGTTTGGCAAACTTCTGTAAGTCCTAAAATTATGAAATAAATATGAAAATTTGAACAATTTTTACAGAAGTAATTTGCAAAAAGTTTAAGACCCATTTGACTTTCCAGTAAAAATCGTAAATTCACGCACTACAGCCTTAGTTTCTGTTTTTATTCTGCACATGGTAAACAAGCAATCTAATCATCCTAAAACCAAAGCTTGGCACATTATTTTTATAATACAATGAATATATAAAAGGGGATAATTATTTACAGATAAACTTCCATGAAAAATTCTACATTGTTTCCGTGAGCATGAACACAAGTGCTCAAGGTTGACCCTCACTTCTTCAATGCATAACTTTCCAATCACTTCTCTTTTTGAAAAACTTTTTTAGGCAAGAAAGGCAAGTAATTTTTTTTGTATTTTCATTCTTTTAAAAAAAATTACGTTTCACCCACAACTAAACAAAAAGGAAAAACAAAATCTACTTAGTGAAGAAAGCAAACAAGCACACATGAGAATATCAACCCCACGCTATTGCTCCCTGGCAACAGCGCCAGAAAAGAGCTTGATAATCCCCAAGTGCAAGGAATCATCATAACACTTTCCACAGGTGGAAGTGATAAGTATGGAGTGTCGAACCCACAAGGAGTTAAAGGTAAGATCAATATTCTCTCAAGCCCTATCTACCACTGATACGACTCTACGTATACCGAACGTTTGCTTCCAACTAGAAACGAGAAATAAAACTACGTTGTGGGTAAGAAGAGAATAACTTTGCATGGTACCGGAGAGATAAAATATAAAATTAGGTGCTGTTATCATAAAGTTAGAATATATTACTAAATATTATAAATAGCGTGTGTGGGATAATGGTGGGTCGTGTGCGGAATTGTCCTAGGCAATCGTTAACAAGACCGGTAATCACTATTGCAGTTTCATATGAGGGAGAGGCATAAGCTAACATACTTTCTCTACTTGGATCATATGCACTTATGATTGGAACTCTAGCAAGCATCCGCAACTACTAAAGATCATTAAGGTAAAACCCAACCATAGCATTAAAGCATCAAGTCCTCTTTATTCCCATACGCAACAATCCCTCTTACTCGGGTTTGTGTTTCAGTCACTCACCAACCCACTATAAGCAAATCATGAACGTATTGCAACACCCTACAGTGGGAATCCCTCACGCTTGCGCAACACGGAGGGCACCAGAGGACAACACCAAAGTAAAACATACAACTCATACAAATCTAGATCATCAATCAACCCAAAGACAAAAGATATCTACTCAAAACATCATAGGATGGCAACACATCATTGGATCATAATATGTGGCATAAAGCACCATGTTCAAGTAGGGATTACAGCGGGGTGCGGGAGAGCGGACCGCGTAAAAGAGATGAGATGGTGATGAAGACGATCACCGTGGCGATGATTCTCCTCCCGATGGCACTCCGGCGCCACCGGAAGAGAGGAGGAGAGGTTCTTCCCCTTGTGCTTCCTCCTCCATGGCCTCCACCCTCTAGTCCTTGGCCTTCATGGTGATGATGGCCCCTCCGGGATACTCCTCCATGGCCACTGGTGATGATGGCCCCCTCCGGCAGGGTGCCGGAGAGGGCCTAGATTGACTTCTCGTGGCTACAGAGGCTTGCGAAGGCGGAACTTCCGAGCTAGTTTTCTTTCTGGAAGTTTGGGTATATATAGAAGAGTTTTGCGTTGATTTCACATCAGGGGGGTCTCCGGGCTGTCCACGAGGCAGGGGGCGCGCCCCCCACCCTCGTGGGCAGCCCGGGACTCTTCTGGCCTGCTTCTGGTACTCCGTGGGCTTCTTCTGGTCCAAAAATGATGTCCGTCAAGTGGCACGTCAATTGGACTCTGTTTAGTTTTCCTTTTCTGCGATAATCTAAAACAAGGAGAAAACAGAAACTGGCACTGGGCTCTAGGTTAATAGGTTAGTCCTAAAAATCAAATAAAATATCATTTAAATGCATATAAAACATCCTAGAAGGATAGTATAATAGCATGAATACTTCATAAATTATAGATACGTTGGAGACGTATCAGTATGGCAGTTGACTTGTCAGCCATTTGCAACGATAATTTCAGTAGGTGTGAGTCTATTCAAGTCAAGTCTTTTATATAAAGAAAAAGGCATAACACTAACACCAGCTCCTAAGTCACACAAAGCAGTTTTCACATAATTCTTTTTGATAGAGCAAGGTATAGTTGGTATTCCCGGATCTCCAAGTTTTTTAGGTACTCCATCTTTAAAAGTATAATTAGCAAGCATAGTGGAGATTTCAGCTTCCGGTATTTTTCTCTTATTTGTGATGATGTCTTTCATATACTTTGCATAAGGAGGCATTTTCAAGATATCAGTCAAGCGAGTACGCAAAAAGACTGGCCTCAGCATTTCAGCAAAGCGTTCAGATTCTTCATCATCATTCTTTTTAGTTGACTTGGGCGGAAAAGGCATAGGATTTTGAACCCACGGTTCTCTTTCTTTACCGTGTTTTCTAGCAACAAAGTCTCTTTCATCATACCTTTTATTCTTAGGTTGTGGGTTATCGAGATCAACAGGTGGTTCTATCTCAACATCATTATCTGGTTCTTTATTATTTGGTTGAGAGTCCTCATGAACCTCATCATTATCTTTTTCATTATCACTAGGTGAGTGTTCATTACCAGATTGAGTTTCAGCATCAGAGATAGAAGTTTCATTTTCATTATCAGGAGGTTTTTCTATTTCAGGTTCACTAGAAGTGTGCAAAGTCCTATCATTTTTCTTTTTCTTTTTCTTTTTAGAAGGACTAGGTGCACTAGTGTTAGCTCTTTGTGAATCTTGTTCAATTCTTTTAGGGTGTCCCTCAGGATAAAGTGGTTCCTGAGTCATTTTACCTCCTCTAGTTGCAACTCTAACAACAAAGTCATGCATATTATGATTCATTTCATCAAGCAATTCTCTTTGTGATTTAGCAACTTGTTCTAGTTGGGTTTGTACCATAGAAGCATGTTTTCCAACACCTCTAACATCATCTGAAATTCTAAATAACAAGTCACTCAAGCGAGCAATCATATCAGACTTATATTTCAATTGTTTCATAACATTTGCATTGAAGTGATCTTGTTTTCTAATATAGCTTTCAAACTCATAAAGGCATTGAATAGGATGCATATTGTGAGGATTATCATTATCATTAAACTTCATAAGAGAATTTACCTCTACCACCTTAGGCAGTGGTGCTGTATTAAGCCCATGTATCTCTTCAATAGGAGGTAAATTTTTAACATCCTCAGCTTTAATACCTTTTTCCTTCATTGATTTCTTTGCCTCTTGCATATCTTCAGGACTGAGATATAATATACCACTCTTCTTTGGAGTGGGTTTAGGTGGTGGTTCAGGAAGAGTCCAATCATCATAATTTTTCAATATGTTATTCAATAATTCTTCATCTTGAGCAATAGTTTGTTCCCTGAAAACACAACCAGCACAACTATCTAGGAAGTCCCGAGAAGCATCGGTTAGTCCATTATAGAAGATGTCAAGTATTTCATTTTTCTTAAGAGGATGATCAGGCAAAGCATTAAGTAATTGGCAAAGCCTCCCCCAAGCTTGTGGGAGACTCTCTTCTTTAGTTTGCACAAAGTTAAATATTTCCTGTAAGGCAGCTTGTTTCTTATGAGCAGGAAAATATTTTTCAGAGAAGTAATAAAGCATATCCTGGGGACTACGCACACAACCAGGAGTAAGAGTATTGTACCAAGCTTTAGCATCACCCTTTAGTGATAAAGGAAATAATTTGAGAATAAAATAGTAGCGAGTTTTCTCATCATGAGTAAAAAGGGTGGCTATATCATTCAACTTAGTAAGATGTGCCACAACAGTTTCAGTTTGATAACCGTGGAAAGGATCAGATTCAACCAAAGTAATTAACTCTGGGTCGACAGAGAATTCATAATCCTTATCAGCAATACAGATAGGCGAAGTAGCAAACTTAGGATCACATTTGATTCTAGCATTCAGAGATTTTTCTTTGTACTTGCATAGTAATTTCTCTAGATCATCTGTATCATTGCAAGCAAGAATATCTCTAGTTGCTTCTTCACTCATAACATAACCTTCCGGTACCTTAGGCAATTCATAACTAGGAAGGCTAGTTCTAGTAGGTGTTTCAAGAGTTACAGTTTCAAGCTCATCATTAGATTCAACAACATCATGTTGTATAACTCTAGCAATTTGTTCATCAAGAAATTCACCAAGTGGCACATCATCATTATCAAGCAAGGTACTAGCATCATCATAAGCATCATTCAAAGTAGAAGTAGCATCATCAATAACTTGCGGCATATCAGGATTAATAGCATGTGGTGGTGGTGCAAGTTTACTCATAACAGAAGGTGAATCTAAAGCAGAACTGGATGGCAGTTTCTTACCTCCCCTCGTACTTGAGGGAAATATCTTAGTCTTTGGATCCTTAAGATTCTTCATAATGATAATATGATAATAATCCCAAGTGACTCAACAAATATAACTATGCTCTCCGGCAACGGCGCCAGAAAAAGGTCTTAATAACCCACAAGTATAGGGGATCGCAACAGTTTTCGAGGGTAAAGTATTTAACCCAAATTTATAGATTCGACACAAGGGGAGCCAATGAATATTTGAAGGTATTAGCAGCTGAGTTGTCAATTCAACCACACCTGGAGATTAATTATCTACAGCAGTAATCACTAGCACAGTAATATGATAGTTTTGGTAGTAGTGACAGCAGCAATGGTAACAGTAACAGTGATAGCAGTAATTTGTAGCAAGTGTAACAGTGATGATGGCAATAGTAACGCAGCAAGATCAATATGAATAAATTCGTAGGCATTGGATCGGTGACTTGTTGGATGATATTCATCATGTGATAGTTATAACCTAGGGCGATACGGCACAAGATCCAGTTCATCGATATAATGTAGGCATGTATTTCGTAAATAGTCATACGTGCTTTATTAAAAGAACTTGCATGACATCTTTTGTCCTACCCTCCGGTGGCAGCGGGGTCCATATTGGAAACTAAGGGATATTAAGACCTCCTTTTAATAGAGAACCAGAACAAAGCATTAACACATGGTGAATACATGAACTCCTCAAACTACGGTCATCACCGAGAGTGGGCCCGGTTGTTGTCACTCCGGAGTTGTCGGATCATAACCGTAGTAGGTGACTATAACTTGCAACATCGGATCTAAAACATGGATATAATGATGAATACATAAACGGTTCAGATTTGAGTTCATGGCACCCGGGCCCAAAGTGACAAGCATTAAGCATGGCAAAGTCATAGCAACATTAATCTATGAACATAGTGGATACTAGGGATCGGGTCCTAACAAAACTAACTCGAGTACATGATGAATCTCATGCAACTCCTCATCGACCAGCGAGCCTACAAAGGAATTACTCACTCCCGGTGGGAAGCATCATGGAATTGGCAATGGAGTTGGTTGGTGATGACGAAGAACGAAGACCCCCCTCTATGGAGCCCCAAAGGGACTCCAGATCTGCCCTCCCGAGGAAGAACAGGGCTTGGCGGCGACTCCGTCTCATGGATCGCGATAATTCTTTCTCCCTGGTTTTTTTGGAAATATGTGATTTTATAGTATGAGGGGGGTCATCAGGGGTGCCACCTGGTGGGTACAACCCACCTGGGCGCGCCAGGAGAGGGGACGCGCCCTGGTAGGTTGTGCCTAACCAGGGGCCCCTCTCTAGTGGGTCTTGGCTCCAGAAATTCTTACTATTGATATAAAAAATCCTCGCAAAGTTTCGTTCCATTCCGAGAACTTTCATTTCTGCACACAAAAAACACCATGGTAGTTCTGCTGAAAACAGCGTCAGTCCGGGGTTAGTTTCATCCAAATCATGCAAATTAGAGTCCAAAACAAGAGGAAAAGCGTGAGAAAAAGTAGATACGTTGGAGACGTATCAGTCAACCGTAGCGGCTCTGCGGTGGCATGCGACTCTACCTCCGTGGCCTCGGCCGCAAGGGCTGCAGGTGTCTCTTATGCCCTCTGCCTAGCGCAGCGGGGCACACCACACCATAACGACGGACAGGCCGGCACCATGCATACCGCTGTTTATCTCCGACTCGAAGCCCAACGCCGTAGGAAAGAGGCGCCACTAGAGGGGTTGTGCCGATGCCCCGACGTTTGGGCGCTAGAAGCACTGCACCGCGTCCGGCGAGGTAGCAGTCACGCGCCTCCTGTCGGATCCAAGCGCCTTTTGTGCAAACGCAATGGATTCATGCCGGATCGAGTCTAATCGTGGTCGGGCAGACTCCTCCTAGAAGCGGCGGAGAGCCATGCAAACGTCCTTCTCCTCCTCGAGCTTGCATGGGACGATGTCCCAATCCAGAGATAGAGAGATCTTGGAGTCGGATCCACTGTTCGTCATGCTGAAGATTGCCGGAACAAAGCTTGGAGCGGAGTGGCTAGGGTTTGGCCTCGGATGCGGATGGAGACAAATATATGTGGTGTCTGGATGGCCCGCCAGATCTGACGTGGCGGACATACACGGGCACTTTTGGCCTCCTATATCCAACCCAGATTTGGGCTGGTGTAACACCCCAGATGTAACTTGCCATATTTGTACTCCAACTCTTGCCATTTTCGGCAATGTGATATGATATTCCCTCCGTGGTTGGGTTTCCCTTCATTTTGCATTTTGTCCTTGTCATGCATTTCATATCATGTCATCATGTGCATCGCATTCGCATACGTGTTTGTTATATGAATCCGAGCCTTTTCCCCGTTGTCCGTTTTGCAATCCGGCGCTCCTATGTTCCCCGGCGTCCCCTTTTACCTTTTTCCGTGAGCGGGTATTAAACTTTTTCGGAATGGACCGAGGTTTGTCAAGCGGCCTTGGTATAGCACCGGTAGACCGCCTGTCAAGTTTCGGGTCATTCGGAGGTCGTTTGATACTCCAACGGTTAACCGGGTAACCGCGAAGGCCTCTTTTGGGTTGCAGCACAAAACCCCTCCAAAACAGCCCAATAACCCATCTAAGTCACTACCATGTCCATCACCGTTCGATCACGATTGTGTGGCCGCAAACCGTGCTCAATTTGGAGCCTCCTAGCCCCTCCTACCTAAATATACCCTCTCCCCCGAAATCCCGCGTCCTCTTCCACCCCAAACCTAGAAAACTTCCCCCGCCGCCGCCGGACGCGTCCGGGCGGAGCCGGACGCGTCCGCCCGCCGCGCCGGACCAACCGCGCTCTGCCACGTGGGCGAGCCCGCGCCCACATCGCCGCCGACCGCGCCGGCCCGCCAGGCCCGGGGCGCCCCCCCCCCCCCCCGAGCCCGCGGCTCCCCGCCGCCTGCACCCGCGGCCGCGCCTCCCCGCGGCCTAGCCGCGCCGCGCCTCCATCGCCCACCTCGCCTCCGTGCCGTCGCGCTCGCCCCGCCGCCGCGCCGCGCGCCGCCTCCTCCGCCCGCGTCGCCGTCGCCGGATCCGGCCTCCCCGCCGCTTCTTCTTCCTCGCCGGTGCCAGATCCGTCTTCCCCGCTCCTCTCCGGCGAGCTCTCCAGCGAGATCCGCCTCGCCTCGAAAACCGTGCAGATCCAGAGGTTGACCCCGATTTCGTCTCTTTTTTCTGCAGATATTTTGTTGCATGTTCATTGCATCATAACTTGCTGAATACTGCTCCGTTTCGTGCGTGTAATATGTCGAATTGTTCGCCTCGATGAGTACATCATTTCACCTCATCACATCATTTTCATTCGAGCTCATCTTGATGCCCGAAATGCTGTTGGAAGAGGGCTATGTGATGTTAGTTTCAGATCTGTTTCAGTAGATGCACTTTTGTCATTTTTACCATGATTGATGTGTGCACCCTATGAAGATGAGTCCTACATGTGTTTTGCAATATGCCATGCTATCTTTCTAGGGGTGTATGCCATGTATTTTTTTGATCTCTGTGGTGACTAGCACAAGCATGCAAACTAGGGATCATAATGTTGCTGATTTCAGAGACTTAGTAATTTCACTAAGTTACTCCCTGCTGTTATTTTTATGCCATGTGTTCATGTTGTTTCAGAGAGATCATGCCTCTTTTGAGCATGATCAGTAAAGGTGTTTTGAACATATGGATTTGCATTATCCATCCATGCCTTTGTTTGTAATTAAGGAGTGCCATAGCTTGAGTAAATCGAGCTCTACTTTTGCTATAAAATGTTACTGGCAGATTGTTTGCATGTTATTCGATTTTGCCAAGCTTGTTGTAGTTGATCCTTGTATGCTATGATGTTGTTATTGCCATGATTAGCTTCTATGACATGTCTTCTTGGTGGTTGTATGCTTAGTTTATCATGAAATGCTCTGTAGTGAGTGCGTCGAGCTCGTAAACATGCCTACTTGTTATCTGTTTTTGACATGTCCAGTTTTCTGCTAAGTCTGGAAACTGTAACGAAACTTGCTTAATTGACATGGGTGCTATTATATTTTCTGGTCCTTTTTGGCTCATGATCAGTAAGGGACTTTTGTTTAATGCTTTGAGTATATTCATGCCATGCCATATTTTGCTATGTCCTGTTCCTGTAGAATGTTGTTTCCTTGCTCTAAACCTGTCATCCTGATGTTAAATTTCTGGCATGATAGTATTTTCACCGTCTATGAAGCTGATATATTTTGCACTTTTTCCATGCTTGTTTGAACCTGTTATGGTGTGATTTAGCCGTAGCTCAGTGTTCATCTTTTGTCAAGCATCTTGAGTAGTTCACTGCAGTATGCTTCTATGATATGTTTGGGTGCAGTAGCTTAATTTCTTGTTGCTTTCTAAGTAGCATCATGCTGTTAATGGCAGAATCTTATAATTCTTGTTTTGCTTGTCATTTGCAGACCGTGCATCCGATTCCGGTGATCTTTATATCGATTTCAACCGAAATCACCTCACCTTTCCAGTGGCATACTTGGTTTGCCAAGATTATGCCTTGTTCATCTTTTTCCTTCCGGAGCACGCATATGCATTGCATACCACATCTCGCATATCATGCCATGTTTTGCATCATGTTGATTGCGCATTGCATCGTGGTTGATAGTTGTTCCTTTGCTTGTGTTCTTGCCTTGGGTAGAGCCGGGAGACGAGTACGTGAACGAGGAACCTGTTGAGAACACTTACGAGGATCAAGCTTTCGACAACTCTGAGAACCTTGCAGGCAAGATGACCATACCCTCGAAATCACTTCTATCTTTGCTTGCTAGATGCTCACTCTTTTGCTATACCTATGCTGCGATACCTACCACTTGCTATATCATGCCACCCATATTGCCATGTCAAACCTCTAACCATCCTCTCCTAACAAACCGTTGATTGGCTATGTTACCGCCTTGCTCAGCCCCTCTTATAGCGTTGCTAGTTGCAGGTGAAGATGAAGTTTGTTACATGTTGGAACATGATTATTTTGGGATATCACAATATCTCTTATTTAGTTAATGCATCTATATACTTGGTAAAGGGTGGAAGGCTCGGCCTTATGCCTGGTGTTTTGTTCCACTCTTGCCACCCTAGTTTCCGTCATACCGGTGTTATGTTCCTTGATTTTGCGTTCCTTACACGGTTGGGTGATTTATGGGACCCCCTTGACAGTTCGCCTTGAATAAGACTCCTCCAGCAAGGCCCAACTTTGGTTTTACCATTTGCCACCTAAGCCTTTTTCCCCCGGGTTTTCGCGAGCCCGAGGGTCATCTTTATTTTAACCCCCAGGCCAGTGCTCCTCTGAGTGCTGGTCCAAACTAGAGCACCTTGCGGGACCGTCCCTAGGCAACTTGGGTCACGTTGGTACCTGTACGCTTCGCTTATCCGATGTGCCCTGAGAACGAGATATGTGCAGCTCCTATCGGGATTTGTCGGCACAGTCGGGTGGTCTTGCTGGTCTTGTTTTACCATTGTCGAAATGTCTTGTAGTCCGGGATTCCGAGATTGATCGGGTCTTCCCGGTAGAAGGAATATCCTTCGTTGACCATGAGAGCTTATAATGGGCTAAGTTGGGACACCCCTGCAGGGTATTATCTTTCGAAAGCCGTGCCCGCGGTTATGAGGCAGATGGGAATTTGTTGATGTCCGGTTGTAGAAAACCCGAAGTTGACCTTAATTAAAACACATCAACCGCGTGTGTAACCGTGATGGTCTCTTCTCGGCGGAGTCCGGGAAGTGAACATGGTGTTGGAGTTATGCCTGACGTAGGTTGTTCTAGGATCACTTCTTGATCACTTCTAGCTTCACGACCGTGCTTTGCTTCTCTTCTCGCTCTCTTTTGCGAGTTAGCCACCATATATGCTAGTCGCTTGCTGCAGCTCCACCTCACAACCCCCCCTCCTACCTTTAAGCTTAAATAGTCTTGATCTCGCGGGTGTGAGATTGCTGAGTCCCCGTGACTCACATATTCTACCTAAACAGTTGTAGGTGCCAACGATGCCAGTGCAGATGACGCAACCGAGCTCACGTGGGAGTTCGACGAGGAACGTGGTCGTTACTATGTGTCTTTTCCTGATGGTCAGTAGTGGAGCCCAGTTGGGACGATCGGGGATCTGTGTAGCATTTGGGGTAGTCTTCTTTCATTTTGGTTCCATAGCCGGACCTTGAGTGTAATCTGGATGATGGATGTTTATTTATGTATTGTGTGAAGTGGCAACTGTAAGCCAGCTATGTATCTCTTTCCCTTATGTATTACATGGGTTATGTGAAGATTACCTCACTTGCCACATTGCTTTCAATGCGGTTATGCCTCTAAGTCGTGCTTCGACACGTGGGAGATATAGCCGCATCGAGGGCGTTACAAGTTGGTAATCAGAGCCTTCCCCGACCTTAGGAGCCCCCGCTGATTGATCGTTTTTAGCGGCCGAGTTGTGTCTAGAAAAATGTTTTGAGTCATTTAGGAATTATGTATCGGAGAGTTTAGGAATTCTTTTTACTTCCCAGTCTCCTCATCGCTCTGGTAAGGCATCCTGACGTAGAGTTTTGACTCTTCTCTTCTCAAATTTCACTAAAAAAAATTAGGATCACGCGGGTATCTTAGAATCGTTCCGATGGTTTTGTGATGACAACATTGTCTTGGTGCCTCCTGTCAGCAGGGGTTTAGTGGAAGTGTCCCGGGGAGTTGAGCTCTGAGGTGTTGTCGTCATAATTTTATCGTTGCAGTTCTGGAATACCTGAGTTTAGTACGCCGACATCGAAAATCTCTTTTGTACAGTTGTTGGTGAGATAACCCTGATAGCCCAGTACTGAGGCAAGTGCGGGACTATTGCCATAACTCGTATAACGGATGCTTTTCGAAGGTTGAGGTAAACGATTTCCGAGGGTTTCTTGGTTATGTGTTGAAGGATGGATACAGCTGGATCTAGGTATTGTTAGTTTGGGTGATATATTTTGTGTCCCCTGTATCCCCAACACCTGATTGCATAACCAGAAAGTTTCGGGAATTTATAGGTGGGAATTCAACTAGCTCCTAGAATATCTTTACGACAGATGCATGATATGGGATTGGGTAAATCTCTATCATATGTATTTGTTCCGGCTTATTCTGCAAGCCAATCCTTGGTTTTGTTTTCAGTTGTGACATTCGAGTTGTTTCGAAGGCAGATGGTGATTCCATACGTTTATCTAAATGGCTTCTCAGCTTATGGAAGTGTGATGCTTTACTTTGGAATTCATTCGTTCATTCTTGTTCGAATGTTTATTGTGAAGACTATATGTTGCAATTTCGATCCTTTGTTTCAGCTTGAATATATGTCTTTCAAGATGCTAATGGATGTCACCCTCTTCAGGATGGCTCCGCCAACGCGTCAGAATCCGGAACGCAATAAAAGAAGTCAGGCTAACCCTCCGCCACCACCTCCACCTCCGGAGGCATGGCAAGCCTTGATGACAGCCACCAATGCCAACGCTCAGATTCTGATTCAGCTCTTGCAAGATCGCAACCAAGGGCAAGGTAATCAGGGAAATCAAGGCCAAGGCAACAATCAGCCGCATTTTGCTACCCTCAATCAGTTCCTTGCTAATCAGCCAAAGACCTTCAGCTACTGTGTCGAGGCCACAGACGCCGATGATTGGCTCGTGGACATCAACAAGCACTTCGAATGTAGCAATGTCAGACCTGAGGACTTTGTCAAGTTTGCCTCTTTTCAACTCAAGGATCAAGCTGCTGAGTGGTACCAACAATACAAAGATTCCAGAGGAGGTCGTGTGATTACCTGGGATGATTTCCGCCGTGACTTCAAAGCTCATCACATTCCAGAAAGTGTTGTTGAGACTAAGCGTGAGGAGTTCCGCAATCTCAAGCAAGGCAACATGTCTGTGTATCAATACAACACTCAGTTCCAGAAGCTCTCTCATTTTGCGAAGCAAGACATCCCTGATGAGAAGAGCATGATTTACCAATTCAGGCGTGGCCTCAGATAAGATCTGCAACTAGCTCTGGTGCTTTTTGAGCCGTTAAAGTATGATGAATTCTACAACATGGCACTGAAACAAGAAGCTACTCAGCTCAAGTGTGAAGCATCTAAGAAGAGAGTCAGGGACGCAGTTCAGTCCTCTTCTTCCTCACTAGTGGCGGCCAAGCAACAGAAGTTCTGGTTGCCTCCTCCTCCTCTGTTCCGTCAGCCTTACCAGCAGAAGAACTCAGGTGGTCGTGGATCTTCCCACCCACCCAACCCTGGCTATCAGAACAAGTCTCAGAACCAAGCTCCAAGGCCAAATGCTCCTTATCATCGTCCGCTCTCATAAGTGACTTGCAACAAATGTCAGCAAAAGGGTCACTATGCGAACAAGTGCTTCAACCAAAGGCGCCTTCCGCCTCCTCCTCCTGTGAGATCTTCCAGCAATGCAGTTGTCAAGCATAATCCTAAACATGCCAAGGTGAACATGATGAACACGGCTCAAGCGGAGGATTCTTCTGAAGTGATCATGGGTAATCTATCAGTTAATGATATTCCTGCAAAAGTCTTATTTGATACTGGTGCATCACATTGTTTCATGTCAAGATTGTTCTTTGCAAAGAATGATTTTTCTTGGTCTTACCTGGATAAACCTTTGGGTGTTATTTCTCCGGGGAAGTCAATGAGAGCAAACTCGATAGTTCCTAATGTCTCTATCAAGATGGGCGACTACAAATTTCTATCTTCTCCAATGGTTCTTGGCGACTCTGATATTGATCTTATTCTCGGGATGGACTGGCTTTCTAAGCACAAGGCTCAGCTTGATTGTGCTGCCAGGGAAATTCAATTGACTCACTCTTCTGACAATGTGATCATTTATGCCGCTCGTGACGAAACCACTCGGTTGTTTTCTCTCAGTGAGAAGGGCGAATTGGATGCTATCTCTCAGATTCCAATCGTTTGTGAGTACCAAGATGTCTTTCCAGAAGAGCTTTCGGGTATGCCTCCTCACCGGCCAGTTGAATTTGTCATTGATCTTGAGCCTGGCACGGAACCCGTTTGCAAGCGTCCATACAAGCTTGGGCCAAAAGAGTTGAAGGAATTGAAGAAACAACTCGATGAACAAGAGCGTCTGGGTCTGATCAGACTGAGTTCATCTCCTTGGGGTTGTGGTGTTCTTTTTGTCCAGAAGAAGGATGGCACGGACCGACTTTGCATCGATTACCGTCCATTGAACAAGAAGACTATCAAGAACAAGTACCCACTTCCCAACATCAATGAGCTATTCGAGCAACTTAAAGGCGCTAAAGTGTCATCCAAGCTTGACCTTCGTATGGGTTATCATCAAATTCGCATTCGTGAAGAAGATATTCCCAAGACAGCATTCAGAACAAGCTTTGGTTCTTATGCATATACTGTCATGTCTTTCGGACTTGTCAATGCTCCTCCAACGTTCTCTCGTATGATGAACTTCATCTTCAACCCCTACACCAATGAATTCGTCTTGGTCTATCTCGATGATATATTGGTCTTCTCCAAGAATAAGAAGGATCATGCCAAACATTTGCGATTGGTGCTCGACAAGCTCAGAGAGTATCAATTCTATGCGAAGTTCTCCAAATGTGAATTCTGGCTTGATGAAGTTCTTTACCTTGGACATATCATCTCTGCCAAGGGCATTGCTATTAATCCCGAGAGGGTGTCTGCAGTTTTGAATTGGGAACCTCCTCAGAATGTCAAGCAGCTTCGCAGTTTTCTTGGACTTGCAAGCTATTGCCGAAGATTCGTTGAGAATTTCTCAAAGATCGCAAAGCCTCTTTCCAACCTCCTCCAGAAGCATGTGAAGTATGTCTGGTCTCCTGAGTGTGACGTTGCTTTCAACGCTATCAAAGAGAAACTCGTCACTGCTCCAGTTTTGACTCCTCCTGACGAATCCAAGCCTTATGAAGTTTTCTGTGATGCTTCTCTTCAAGGTCTCGGTGTTGTGTTAATGCAAGAGAAAAAGGTTGTGGCCTATACCTCTCGTCAGTTGAAGCCCAACGAAAAGAACTACCCCACTCACGATCTTGAGTTGGCGGCAGTTGTCCACGCTCTAATAACATGGAGACATCTCCTGTTGGGAAGGAAAGTGGACATATTCACCGATCACAAGAGTCTCAAGTACATCTTCACTCAGCCCAACCTCAACCTCAGGCAAACTCGATGGGTCGAAATGATTCAAGAGTATAATCCGAGTATTGAATATACTCCAGGCAAGGCTAATGTGATTGCAGACGCTTTGAGCAGGAAGGCTTATTGCAACAGCTTAATCCTCAAGCCTTTTCAACCGGATCTTTGTGAAGCTTTCCGCAAGTTGAATCTCCAAGTTGTTCCTCAAGGTTTTCTTGCCAACCTCATAGTCTCTCCTACTTTGGAAGATCAAATTCATGAGGCACAACTCCTGGATACCATGGTGAAGAAGGTGAAACGTGGTATTGACAAGGGCATTTCCAAATACAAGTGCTATCGCGTTGATGACAGAGATACTCTTTTCTTCGAGGACCGGATTGTGGTTCCAAAGGGTGATCTTCATAAAGTCATTATGAACGAGGCGCACAATTCACTCCTATCCATTCATCCTGGAAGTACGAAGATGTACCATGACCTCAAGCAGTCGTATTGGTGGACTCGAATGAAGCGAGAAATTGCTCAATTCGTGAATGAATGTGATGTCTGTCGAAGGGTGAAAGCAGAACATCAACGACCAGCTGGTCTACTCCAACCTCTTGCTATTCCAGAATGGAAGTTTGATCATATCGAAATGGACTTCATGACTGGTTTTCCTAAGTCCAAGCGTGGAAATGATGCCATCTTCGTCGTCATCGACAAGCTCACTAAAGTGGCTCATTTTCTTCCTATCAAAGAGTCTATCACAGCAGCGCAGCTGGCAGAGCTTTACACCTCCAGAATTGTCTCCTTGCATGGCATTCCACAATTGATTTCTTCAGACCGTGGCAGCATCTTTACCTCCAAGTTTTGGGATTCTTTTCAGAAGGCCATGGGCACAAACATTCGCTTCAGCACAGCTTTCCATCCTCAAACTAGTGGACAAGTCGAGCGTGTCAACCAAATTCTTGAAGATATACTCAGGGCTTGTGTTATCTCTTTCGGCATGAAGTGGTAGGATTGTCTTCCATATGCTGAGTTCTCTTACAACAACAGCTTTCAAGCGAGCTCGGGCAAAGCCCCATTCGAGATTCTCTATGGCAGAAAGTGTCGTACTCCTCTCAATTGGTCAGAGACGGGCGAACGCCAACTTCTTGGCAACGACTTGATCACAGAGGCTGAAGATATGTGTAAAGTCATTCGTGAGAATCTCAAAGCCGCTCAATCGCGCCAGAAGAGCTATTATGATAGCAAACACAGTGATTTGGCATTCGAGATCGAAGACCATGTCTACCTCCGCGTCTCTCCAATGAAAGGCACTCGTCGCTTCGGTATCAAAGGGAAACTTGCCCCTAGATACGTCGGTCCTTTCAAGATCATCGGCAAACGAGGCGATCTCGCCTATCAACTTGAGCTTCCCCCCAACTTTGCAAATGTGCACGATGTGTTCCACATGTCACAGCTTCGCAAGTGCTTCAAGACGCCTGAGCGCACCATCAACTTCGAAGAGATTGATCTTCAAGAAGATTTGTCTTATCATGAGCATCCCATTGCTATTCTTGAAGAAACTGAGTGCAAGACTCGCAACAAGTCCATCAAATTCCTGAAAGTGAAGTGGTCACACCATTCAGACCGAGAAGCCACCTAGGAGCACGAGGACCACCTCCGTTTCGAATATCCGGAGTTCTTTCAGTCCTAGATCTCGGGACGAGATCCTCTCGTAGTGGTGGAGTGTTGTAACACCCTGGATGTAACTTGCCATATTTGTACTCCAACTCTTGCCATTTTCGGCAATGTGATATGATATTCCCTCCGTGGTTGGGTTTCCCTTCATTTTGCATTTTGTCCTTGTCATGCATTTCATATCATGTCATCATGTGCATCGCATTCGCATACGTGTTCGTTTTATGAATCCGAGCTTTTTCCCTGTTGTCCGTTTTGCAATCCGGCGTTGTCCGAGCTTTTTCCCTTCATTTTGCATTTTTTCCTTGTCATGCATTTCATATCATGTCATCATGTGCATCGCATTCGCATACGTGTTCGTTTTATGAATCCGAGCTTTTTCCCCGTTGTCCGTTTTGCAATCCGGCGCTCCTATGTTCCCCGACGTCCCCTTTTACCTTTTTCCGTGAGCGGGTATGAAACTTTCTCGGAATGGACCGAGGTTTGTCAAGCGGCCTTGGTATAGCACCGGTAGACCGCCTGTCAAGTTTTGGGTCATTCGGAGGTCGTTTGATACTCCAATGGTTAACCGGGTAACCGCGAAGGCCTCTTTTGGGTTGCAGCACAAAACCCCTTCAAAACAGCCCAATAACCCATCTAAGTCACTCCCATGTCCATCGCCGTTCGATCACGATCGTGTGGCCGCAAACCGTGCTCAATTTGGAGCCTCCTAGCCCCTCCTACCTATAAATATACCCTCTCCCCCGAAATCCCGGGTCCTCTTCCACCCCAAACCTAGAAAACTTCCCCCGCCGCCGCCGGACGCGTCCGGGCGGAGCCGGACGCGTCCGCCCGCCGCGCCGGACCAACCGCGCGCTGCCACGTGGGCGAGCCCGCGCCCACATCGCCGCCGACCGCGCCGGCCCGCCAGGCCCGGGGCGCCCCCCCCCCCCCGAGCCCGCGGCTCCCCGCCGCCTGCGCCGGCGGCCGCGCCCCCTGCCGCGCCTCCCCGCGGCCTAGCCGCGTCGCGCCTCCATCGCCCGCCTCGCCTCCGCGCTGCCGCGCTCGCCCCGCCGCCGCTCCACCGCGCCGCCCGCGCGCCGCCTCCTCCGTCCGCGTCGCCGTCGCCGGCGCCGGATCCGGCCTCCTCGCCGCTTCTTCTTCCTCGCCGGCGCCAGATCCGTCTTCCCCGCTCCTCTCCGGCGAGCTCTCCGGCGAGATCCGCCTCGCCTCGAAAACCGTGCAGATCCAGAGGTTGACCCCGATTTCGTCTAAGCCTTTTTTCTGCAGATATTTTGTTGCATGTTCATCGCATCATAATTTGCTGCATACTGCTCCGTTTCGTGCGTGTAATATGTCGAATTGTTCTCCTCAATGGGTACATCATTTCTTCTCATTGCACAATTTTAATTTGAGCTCATCTTGATGCCCGAAATGCTGTTGGAAGAGGGCTATGTGATGTTAGTATCAGATCTGTTTCAGTAGATGCACTTTTGTCATTTTTACCATGATTGATGTGTGCACCCTATGAAGTTGAGTCCTACATGTGTTTTGCAATATGCCATGCTATCTTTCCAGAGGTGTATGCCATGTATTTTTGTGATCTATGTGGTGACTAGCACAAGCATGCAAACTAGGGATCATAATGTTGCTGATTTCAGAGACTTAGTAATTTCACTAAGTTACTCCCTGCTGTTATTTTTATGCCATGTGTTCATGTTGTTTCAGAGAGATCTATGCCTCTTTTGAGCATGATCAGTAAGGGTGTTTTGAACATATGGATTTGCTTTATCCATCCATGCCTTTGTTTGTAATTAAGGAGTGCCATAGCTTGAGTAAATCGAGCTCTACTTTTGCTATAAAATACTGGCAGATTGTTTACAGGTTATTCGATTTTGCCAAGCTTGTTGTAGTTGATCCTTGTATGCTATGATGTTGTTATTGCCATGATTAGCTTCTATGCCATGTCTTCTTGGTGGTTGTATGCTTAGTTTATCATGAAATGCTCTGTAGTGAGTGCGTCGAGCTCGTAAACATGCCTACTTGTTATCTGTTTTTGACATGTCCAGTTTTCTGCTAAGTCTGGAAACTGTAACGAAACTTGCTTAATTGACATGGGTGCTATTATATTTTCTGGTCCTTTTTGGCTCATGGTCAGTAAGGGACTTTTGTTTAATGCTTTGAGTATATTCATGCCATGCCATATTTTGCTATGTCCTGTTCCTGTAGAATGTTGTTTCCTTGCTCTAAACCTGTCATCCTGATGTTAAATTTCTGGCATGATAGTATTTTCACCAAGTCTGTGAAGCTGATATATTTTGCACTTTTGCCATGCTTGTTTGAACCTGTTATGGTGTGATTTAGCCGTAGCTCAGTGTTCATCTTTTGTCAAGCATCTTGAGTAGTTCACTGTCGTATGCTTTGCTGATATGTTTGGGTGCAGTAGCTTAATTTCTTGTTGCTTGCTAAGTAGCACCATGCTGTTAATGGCAGAATCTTGTCATTCTTGTTTTGCTTGTTATTTGCAAACCGTGCATCCGATTCCGATGATCTTTATATCGATTTCAACCGAAATCACCTCACCTTTCCGGTGGTATACCTGGTTTGCCAAGATTATGCCTTGTTCATCTTTTTCCTTCCGGAGCACGCATATGCATTGCATACCACATCTCGCATATCATGCCATGTTTTGCATCATGTTGATTGCGCATTGCATCGTGGTTGATAGTTGTTCCTTTGCTTGTGTTATTGCCTTGGGTAGAGCCGGGAGACAAGTACGTGAACGAGGAACCTGTTGAGAACACTTACGAGGATCAAGCTTTCGACAACTCTGAGAACCTTGCAGGCAAGATGACCATACCCTCGAAATCACTTCTATCTTTACTTGCTAGATGCTCGCTCTTTTGCTATGTCTATGCGTCGATACCTACCACTTGCTATATCATGCCACCCATATTGCCATGTCAAACCTCTAACCATCCTCTCCTAGCAAACCGTTGATTGGCTATGTTACCGCCTTGCTCAGCCCCTCTTATAGCGTTGCTAGTTGCAGGTGAAGATGAAGTTTGTTCCATGTTGGAACATGATTATTTTGGGATATCACAATATCTCTTATTTAATTAATGCATCTATATACTTGGTAAAGGGTGGAAGGCTCGGCCTTATGCCTGGTGTTTTGTTCCACTCTTGCCACCCTAGTTTCCGTCATACCGGTGTTATGTTCCTTGATTTTGCGTTCCTTACACGGTTGGGTGATTTATGGGACCCCCTTGACAGTTCGCCTTGAATAAGACTCCTCCAGCAAGGCCCAACTTTGGTTTTTACCATTTGCCACCTAAGCCTTTTTCCCCCGGGTTTTCGCGAGCCCGAGGGTCATCTTTATTTTAACCCCCGGGCCAGTGCTCCTCTGAGTGTTGGTCCAAACTAGAGCACCGTGCGGGACCGTCCCTAGGAAACTTGGGTCACGTTGGTACCTGTACGCTTCACTTATCCGGTGTGCCCTGAGAACGAGATATGTGCAGCTCCTATCGGGATTTGTCGGCACAGTCGGGTGGTCTTGCTGGTCTTGTTTTACCATTGTCGAAATGTCTTGTAGTCCGGGATTCCGAGATTGATCGGGTCTTCCCGGTAGAAGGAATATCCTTCGTTCACCGTGAGAGCTTATAATGGGCTAAGTTGGGACACCCCTGCAGGGTATTATCTTTCGAAAGCCGTGCCCGCGGTTATGAGGCAGATGGGAATTTGTTGATGTCCGATTGTAGAAAACCCGAAGTTGACCTTAATTAAAACACATCAACCGCGTGTGTAACCGTGATGGTCTCTTCTCGGCGGAGTCCGGGAAGTGAACATGGTGTTGGAGTTATGCCTGACGTAGGTTGTTCTAGGATCACTTTTTGATCACTTCTAGCTTCACGACCGTGCTTTGCTTCTCTTCTCGCTCTCTTTTGCGTGTTAGCTCCACCTCACAACCCCCCCCCCCCTCCTACCTTTAAGCTTAAATAGTCTTGATCTCGCGGGTGTGAGATTGCTGAGTCCCCGTGACTCACAGATTCTACCTAAACAGTTGCAGGTGCCAACGATGCCAGTGCAGATGGCGCAACCGAGCTCACGTGGGAGTTCGACGAGGAACGTGGTCGTTACTATGTGTCCTTTCCTGATGATCAATAGTGGAGCCCAGTTGGGACGATCGGGGATCTGTGTAGCATTTGGGGTAGTCTTCTTTCATTTTGGTTCCGTAGCCGGACCTTGAGTGTAATCTAGATGATGGATGTTTATTTATGTATTGTGTGAAGTGGCGACTGTAAGCCAACTATGTATCTCTTTCCCTTATGTATTACATGGGTTGTGTGAAGATTACCTCACTTGCGACATTGCTTTCAATGCGGTTATGCCTCTAAGTCGTGCTTCGACACGTGGGAGATATAGCCGCACCGAGGGCGTTACAGCTGGACATGAGGGGTGCCGGCTAGCCCAGACGTATAGGACCGGTTTGAGAGACACGACTCGGTCACGTTTTTGTGACCAGTCACTGACCAGGTTGTCCATCCGCATGTATATAGTAGGTTTGACGAGCCCGAATGTAGATGCTCTAAGGCCGGACCTCCTATTCGGCGATCCGCACACCAATAGAGAGGAAATGGGCACCCCCAGCACCGACACTCGTTTTTGGGCGGCCCATGTGTTGGGTGAGGGGTGCCGGTCACACTTTTTTTTGCTTTCCCATCCATTTCTTACTTTTTATTTTTATCTTTTTCTTCTTTAAGACAATTTGGGATATCAAAATATAGCAATTTGAAAAAAAAGATATTTGAGAAATCATAAAATGTTTGTGAATTCAAAAATTGTTCAGGAAATCATAAAATGTTCATGGATTCAAAAACATTGTGATTTTGAAAAAAATGTTCAGATATTCAAAAAATGCTCATGATTTTGTAAAAAAACTCCGGAATAAAAACTTATCATGTATTCAAAAAATGATTAGTTATTTGAAAAAATATTGTGAATTCAAAATATGTTCATGGTTTTTTAAAAATAAAAAAGATTAAATAATATTTGCAAATTTTAAGAAATTGTTCCTAAATTTCAAAAAAAAAATCACCAATTCAATTTTCTCACTGATTCATCACATTTTCATGAATTTAAAAATTGTTCATTTGTTTTTAAAAATGATTTTACTAAACAAAAAATGTTCATGAATTCCAAAATTTGTTCGCTGATTCAAAAAGTGTTCACAAAGTTTCAAAATAATGTTCACAATTTAGAAAACTGTACGCGAATTTGTAAAAAATGTTCATGATTTCGAAACATGTGCATGATTTAAAAATGTTCGCGAATTTTAAAAAAAATCACAAAAGTTTTATGAATTCAAAAGGTGTTCATGATTTCAAAAATACTTATGAGTTCAAAAAAATTTCATGATTTCAAAAAATATTCATGAATTTGAAATTTCTAAAAATGAAAAAAAAAAGATAAAAGGGAAGTAAAATAAAATAAAAAGAAAATGAAGATGAAAAAAAATGAATTTGGTAATGAAAAAGGAAAGAAATTTGAAAGAAGGAAAACCAGAAAAGAAAAAAAAAGAAAGAAAAGCCAGAAGAGAAAAAACAAAGGAAAAAACTGGTTCAAGGAAGATTCTATAACCTTCCCATAGCCGGTGGGAAAAACCACAATGGGCCGGCCCGTACAGAGGACATGGCCCCCGAGAGGGTGCACACTAGGTCCCTTTGCAAGCATAGGAGGCTTTTTTTTTATAGAAGGTGCACCGGAGCTCATTTATTCATCAATGTACTTCATTCGTTCTTAAATATAATTTCTTTTGGAGATTTCAATATGAACTATGTACTAATGCATATAGACATATTTTAGAGTGTTGATTCACTCATGTTACTCCGTATGTAGTCTATATTGAAATATTTAAAAAGACTTATATTTAGAAACAAAGAGAGTACCTCATTTTACATAGTTCGGGGGCTCCATGTCGGCCAGGAGCTAAATCATATTATGAGCATCAATATTATCCTCTCTTCTTTCATGACGAAAAACAAAATCTTCCTTCATCATCCGACACGACAACTGCTTTGTGCACATTTAAATCTTGTCACAGGAGACGATCCAACCAATCGGATGACGCGAGAATTTTACTAAGCCCAGCACAGTAGCTACGAAAGCCCATATAAAAGTAGGAGTCAAGTAGAGTCTCGAACTTTTCTCTACTCCTATAAAAACACAATTGATGATTTTTTTTTGAGGGAAAAACACAATTGATGATAATGGTGTGTCTACTATCTAACAATCTTGACTGTCAAAAACAAATCTTAAGCGTTGGATCCACATGTGATGCACGTGAGGCAAGCTGTGGCACTTTTACAAGACGCCTGCCACTCCCTTCCATGCTTTTGCAAAAAAAGCCCCTCGTCTCTCCTGTGCAGCCCCATCCCTCACCGACTTCCTCCAGCCAGCCATGGAAACTCGATTTGGCGCGCTGGACGTCGGCGCCGTCCGCCCGCCCCAACGCCGCAGCAGCCCACCGCCCACCACCAGCAAGACTCCCTCCCTCCTCCTATCTCCTCCTACGCCACCGACGCCGTCCCTTCCTCGGCGCCTCTCCTGCCTCTTCTGCCATAGTAGTACCACACCCACCATCACCACCACCTCGCCCTCCTCCTAGCCATCTCTCCGCCCTCCCCTATCTCCTACCATTGCTGCAAAAAGGAGGACGAGCGCCCGCGGCTGGAGGTGGGCCGCGGTGAAATTTCCTCCTCGTTTTCACTGTGAGTGGTTGCCTACAATTGCTTAGAGAGGATGGCGCATCGTGTGGAAGTCAATGGGTTCTGCTGCCTTCCACCACAAACAGCAACAGGCTCCCAAGATCCTCCCTCTTCCAAGTAAAAATTGCTCTGCTTTACTATCATCTGCTGGCTGCTGCACGCACACTAGGAGCTCGACAAAATGCCAGAGTATGTTTACTGTCTCATGTGTCTTTACTATCAACCATTCAGTTGGTAGGTACATTTTTTCAAGTGATTTTGTTATAAAGTTACTAGGAGTACATACGTTATGGATAAGTAGCTAATTCCAAAGCTCTAAACATGGCAAATGTCACCACTCACAAGTTCTATTTATCTTCTTGCTCACAATGTGTGAACCGAGGCAACTTAGTAATGATGGAACATCGAATAATATTAGATCTGATTATTATCTCTTATCAAGTTATTATAAAAAAATACAAGCAATTATTACCACCGGTATACACGCACAAGCACGTCATTTTTTTCCTGGTAGCTGTTATCAATGACAAATTACATAGATGGTACATGTCTAATCAATTCTTATGCTTGCAGAAGCCACGACTGTGTAATGCCTTTCAATAAACGACAAAAGTAACGAGCGGACGTTCTCACCTTGTCGATAGATCCGAACGAGTTCGATCTCCGCCCGCTTTTCATTTTTCGCAAAATAATGAGCAGCGGTAGGAATCAATCCTTCCACCTGTTGCGCGCATTCTGCTACCGGTAACCAGCCCAGCTAACGCTTTCATGTGGTTAAAGATATGTTACATTTGGTTTTATTGTATTACTACTCCTTTGCATCTACAACCAAAAAACTAGAAAATAAATTTGATGTGTGTGTGGGGTGCCTTTGGACTCGGACTTGAGTCTCTCGTAACTAAGCTCTGACCCATTAACCTGCTCACTTAATATATATTTTTATTGTCTTACCCCCTAATTTTATGCTTTTAAATAGCCCTTTGGTAACAGTAGGCAGTTGTATATATAGTATTAAAAGCGCTATTGTCTCTCTCCATTATGGTAGTATGTCTCGTTGTCTTGCTTTCATTTCCACCTTGTCCGAGAAATATAAATAATGGGCTGGAAAATTAAGAGGATTGAAATGAGAGCACACAATCCTTGCTTCCATTATGGTAGCATGTTTCTCTCCATTTAAAGACCAGAGCACGCAACCAATGCATGTCATCGGGCTCCTGGACTTGATAACTTAGGTACAGAAACCACGATAACTTTGCCCCCATGGATAAAAGTTGTTGAAAACCTACCACCGATAACTTCTTTGTAAATAGCATGATAATATACACTCCCGGACTTGATAACTTAGGAATAAACACCACGATAACTTTCACCCATGGAAAAAACTTGTTGAAAACATACTCCGGTAACATCTGTGTAAATGCATGGTAATATAGGATCCCGGACCTGATAACTTAGGTACAAATACCACGATAATTTTGACCCGCGAAAAAAGTTGTTGAAAAAACACTCTGGTAACTTTTTTGTGTGTAAATAGCATGATAATATCGGCTACCGGTCCTGATAACTTGGGTACAAACACCACGATAACTTTGATCCCATGAGAAAAATTGTTGAAACATACAACCGGTAACTTCTTTGTAAATAACATGATAAGATACACTCTCAGACTTGATAACTAAGGTATAAACTCCACGATAACTTTGACCCGTAGAAAAAAGTTATTGAAAACATACTCCAGTAACATCTGTGTAAATAACATGGTAATATAGGCTTTCCGGACCTGATAACTTAGGTACAAACACCACGATAACTTTGACCCATGAGAAAACTTCTTGAAAACATACTCTGATAACTTTTTGTGTAAATAGCAATGATAATATAGGCTCCGGTCCTGATAACTTAGGTACAAACACCACGATAATTTTGACGTTATTTTTTTTGTTGAAAACATACCACTGATAACTTCTCGTATAAATAACATGAGCTGATAACATGGAAAAATGTTGTTAAAAATACCTCCCAATAACTAATGTGTAAACAACCTGATAATACACACACATAAGAGCTGACTCATATACAAATATCATGGTAATTTTTTGATCGAGGGAATGAAAATTGTTGAAAAAGATACCCTCGATAATCTTTGTGCAAGATGGTAATATACACAACAAAGCTGATAACTCGCTGCAAACATATTAATCACTTTTTGACCCCTGGGATAAAAGTTTGTTGAAAACATACCCCCAAAACTTTTGTGTAAATGACACGGTAACTTATGTATGACAGACGTGATAACTCACGTAGCTCGGATGTGGTAACTTTTGGTCCGAAAAAAAAGTCATCAGAACATATCAACATGGGATCTAGTTTCGAAGATCTCGTCGAGACGCTTTTTTTTGTGAAGACGGTTTTTTAATCGGGGTGACGGTTTGAGCTACAAAACATTTTAAAGTTTGAAAAAAAGAAAGAATCTAGAATGACATCAGCTTTCGTCCTTTAGTGAATATATGCATGTAATTAGAGGGAGGAGTGCACGTGAAAGGAAAATTAGTCATTCTAATACATGCATGTATATAATTAGAGTGAAGTAAGGATTGTTCTTGCCTATTGCTAAAATCCGAACATTTGGTAGTTATAAAAGTCCTTCAATAAAATAATATTACATTTCAACACTATGATGTTAACCATATATTCTTGAAAACAGTTGAATCATGTGGGCTGTCCAATTTATTAAGAGTTTTTTGGATGGTGATAAAGCAGGAATTTCCTTGAATTGAAGTCTCTTATGAGATTTTGCTAAAGCTACTAATATATGCTATTCGGCCTGTAATGTAATTTCTCCTAAAATATTGCTTTCCTTTACCAAAGTCTCCTGCCACATAAAGTTCAAAAAAGTGGATCTCAATGTGCAAAGGCAAGGAGAAAGAAGTTCAATTTGAAGGAGAATATGAGAGAGGAGAGATATAGAAAAACCAAGATAAAGAAGTGAGCTTTCCATTAGCTAATTGTCCCAACTCCTAAAGGAGACAACACCCATGCCCCTGAGCCACATGAGGTCGTCGCTCAGATCATTGTTTGTAGCACTACTTTGTCTTTTGTATTATGTTACAATATTCAATGCATGTCGACGCTCCTAAATTCAACCCCATATATGGTCTATTCAAGGGGTAATGCTAACACTTTCGATGTATGGATGAACTAGGTGATGTTTTTGTTTTTGAAACCGAGGCAAAATACTTGCCTCATTCATTAATTAAGGAGAAGAGTATAGTAGAGTACAAAGCATGGCACAAACAACTTGACCAGCGGACACCCAAAGTACTAAGGGACTACTCCCGTGGCATGATCTCACTCAAATTCCTAACTCCTGCAATGACCCAATGCTTGGCCTCGTCCTTAATAAGTTTGAAACTGTAGAAAGTAGGTTTCGAACACTTTCTGAAGACCCTAGCGTTGGTTTCTATGTATAAAACATGTGGTAGAGATCTCGGGGAGCATGAGCAACATAAAGAGTGCAACCTGCAAAAGGAAGTCAAAACTCCTCTTCCCTTCACACGTAGTTACTATGTAAATAATTTCTTTTCCTTTCTGCAATATGGTTGTTACTATGCAAATCATTTGTTTTCCTTATTGCAATATTGTACTCGCTCCGTCCCAAAATAAGTGTCTCATCTTATGAAAATAAGTGTCTCAACTTTATAATAAGTTGAGCCATTATTTTGGGACAGAGGGAGTAACAAACTTCATGATTACCTGTTGAAAATTTGAAGTGTGGATGTGGGAGGATGGGAGATTGCAAGCCGGATGTGCCATTGACTATGACGACGAGCTTGCAATGGAATGGCCGGTAGAACGGATGGAAGAAGAAGAATAGTGATGAATGGTGCAAGAAGTCAATAGTGATGTTTTATGTGCATGAGAATCCCAAAGGTGTGTTTTAACATGATTGATAGTGAACTAGTGAATATTTATGTTCACGTTGCAACGCACGAGCAATTAACTAGTCTATAATAGAAAGCCTTCCTCTCCCCCACTTTCCCCTCCCGGAACCATCGATCTCCTCCCCGAAACCCCATACATTGGCTCATCCCATTTCTCTGCTCTCCTCACCTACTTTGGATCATTGATGCCCTCGATTGTCGGTGTGTTACAACAGTATCGACGACTGCCTCCAAGATCACCACCAACAGGGCGAACGGGCACCACCTCCTCAAGGTCGAGGGCTACTCCAGCACACCGAGTGGGCAGCATATCGACTCTCACACGGTTTCTGCTCCGGTGCTCCCCCCTGGGCTGAACGCGAGGGGGAGAAACACAAGGACGGCTGAGATCTGTCAAAAACGATTCGTGAAGAGGGGCACGATTGTCTTTTCATGCCCGTGGAGAGCGCGGGTACAGCCTTGTACAAGCCCGCACCGGCCCGATTACTTTTGTACACTGAGGGTATACATGTATTGTACGTGGGCGTATCGTTTTCCCTTGTCACTTGCGGCGGTCGTGTGCGTGGGCGTATCGTTTTCCCTCATCACTTGCGGCGGTCGTGGGCTAGCCACGCGGCGCACGATAACTTCCAAAAACGTCACATCCTATAAAGAGGGAGGGGAACCACCATCGGCCGCATCGCCCCCACCATTTCCCCCCAAATCGGCTCACTCCCTCTCTCCTTGCCGCATCGTCTCCCCCTCGTCTCCATCGCCCGGCCACCGCACCTACTCGCTCAACCCCACCGCCTCCCTCTCTCTGGTGGGTTCTCTTAGGCTTCGATGGCGCAAGGTGGTGGCGCTGCCGCCGCTGCGCACGGAGTTGCGGTCGAGGCCGCGAGCACCGCGGCAGATGCCGTCCAAGAAGTGGCCGCCGTCGGCGGTGCGGGAGATGCTGCACCCACAGTCGCTGGATCGGTCGCTGCGGCGGCGGATCTGGTGGAGCAGGGGGTGGTGGGCTCGGACTCCGTCGTGCCGGACCTGGTGGTGCACTGGATGCAGGTGCGGAGGCGAGCGACAAGCAGGTGGTGGATGTGGTAATGCTTCTCGTTCCCCTCCTCTCATAGTTGTAGTTGATAAGCATAAGATTTAGTAGATAGGGTTTTTTATTGTAGATCTGTGATTGAATGCGGCACCCCCTTCTGCTTGTTAGGGTTTTTTGATTGAATGGGGAACCCCATTTGAGAGTTAGGGTTTTTTGTAGTTGATTCGTGGTTGAATGCTAGAGAGATCATAATGAGAGGTAGGTTTTTTATATTGGAATCTGGATTGCCTCATGTGCTCAGATTTTGTTATGTGTTGTATATGTTGTTAGATTTGTTTTGCATATTCCCTCAGTGGGCTTCGTTCATTTGAAGTCTATCAATTAATTGTTGAAATGAACACAGTATGTTTAACTAGTGCACAATTTTAAAATAGTTAGGAGCTTCACTTCATTATCCATAAACTCAAATTGTAGGTAGGTTTATTTTTGATCTGTAGGATTCCTGTACTAATAAAGTGTACCATAAGTAGGTTTGCTAGACATGCAACTATGCCAGATGACCAACTCATATTAAATTGTTGTTGCATAACTCCATGCATGAATTTCATATGAATCATCCAGTATATGTAGTAGTTAGGGTTTTTAAATTAGATGTTTAGTTAGGGTTTTCTTGTATTGGATTCATTTTTAGCCAGTTATATGTTGGACCTATGATTGAATCATCCAGTAGATGTAGTAGTTATGGTTTTTAAATTAGTTGATTAGTTAAGGTTTATTGTATTATTCATTTATAGACAGTTATATAGATTCTGTGATTGAATGTGTAGTAGATGTACTAATTAGTGTTTCTTAATTAGATGTTTAGTTAGGTTTCTTCTGTATTTGATTCATATATAGGTAGAGATAAATGTAATTAAATGGTGTGACTGAATGATGCAGTAGAAGTAAGAATTATGATTAATTAGATGTATGAGTTAGTGTTATTTGTAGTGAATTCATTTATATCCAATGATATATGTAAGTAAATTTTGTGATTCAATGTTCCAGTGGATCTAGGAGTTAGTGTTTTTTAATTAGATGCTGGAGTTAGGGTATTTTAATTAGATGTAGGAGTTAGGCTTCGCCATTTCACTTATTCTGACTTATGAGTGATCATTGAGAACTGTTCTGAACTAAATATTTATTAAGATTTACAAATGAAATGAAAACCTGACATGTTTGTGAAGTTACATAGAAAGGTCCTATTTGCATTGTCTGTCAAAATCTGCTATATCATGGGTTAATAAGAGAGGAATGATATTAATTTATACCTTCATATGCATGTTCAAAAGCATTGTATGTCCATATGAATGAACTTGTATTTTCATAAGCTAATTGTTTAGTATGTATATAGCTTCATATATAGTGTATGAAATATAGTTAGGAGCTTTCCATCATTATGCAAAATGAACTTGTTTGTCATGACATTATTTGAAGTGCAATTCAATTTCTTGTAAATGACTTGCTTGGTTGACAATATAGCAGAAGGAGGGTCTTGTTGGCCAGAAGAGGAAGTGGGACTCATCTGGCTACTACCCTTATAACAGTGATGAGGATGAGCCGCACGAGGTAAGGCCTAGCTGAAATGTTATTTGTGCATTGACTTAGTGTTAGATGTTTATAGTATTTGAATGTGTGCAGTATCAATCTGGAGATGATGTGGTCGAGGGGAATGTCGAGTCCTTTGAAGAGAAGGAAGTGTTGAAGATCAGGGCCCAAGGAGCTGCTAGGTACTACAACTGGAAGTCTGGCAAGTACCGGTGCCCCTACTGCAGCAGGCCCAAGCCCAGTCTGGGTTGCTGGAGCATCTGATGGAGCATTGTCGGGCTACATCCATCAGCAGTGATGACTACAAGATCAGGGCTCAGCATTCTGCCCTCCACAAGGTCCTGAGAAACCCTGACATGTAGTTGCCCTAGACCCTCATTGTCGTATGATGTAGGAAGGCTCAGTCGTTTTGGTGAACTTTGTGTGATATTGTGATGGTGGAAACTTGTGGTGGTTTGGTAGTATGAACTTTATCTAATATGCTAGTGGTCTGCATCAGCAAGTGTGCTGTGTGGATGCTGCTATCTATGGCAGTAGTATATATTGCTATCTATATTTGTGTCCCTTAAATTTGCCATTATGGTTGCTTAGATGTATGATTTGCTTGAATTTAGTTGCTGCAATGATCAGACATGCCGCATCAGTGTTGCTTCACTGATCAGGCATGCTGCAAACACTTCCCATGTTGCGGCCATGTGGAACATGCTGTGGCAATGTGCAATAAATTCCCATGTTGTGGCCATGTGCAACATGCTCTGCCCATAAGCAAATCAGACCAAATGTAAAACTTTGCGTTAAGTAAATTAATGTTTTTTATTGAAGTAAGTGGAAATTGTTCGTCGACACATATGACATCTTTCCTTCATTTGAGTAAGCAAAAATAGCAAATACTCCACCATATATATGATCAAATATTCCAATAACTGAACACATATTCCTTCATTTCATCAAATACTAATAAAAAAGTAGTTAAAGATGGTGTGTGTGTGAAAAAACAATATTTTAAAATGCCCCCTTGAGGTATAGACCAATGGTTTGACCAGTCAGTCTAGAGGGCAGTATAAATTAAAAAAAATCAAAAAAATATAAAACCTTGGAAAACTGGCTTTGTTTGTGCAAGAAATCATGTGTGCCAAACTAGAGCTGATTTGGAGGTGGTCAAAAAAATCATCGCATTCCGGAGGGGCCATTTGGTTAACTTAAGCCAGTTTTAGAACATACGTGATTTTTCCACCACCTCCAAATCACCCAAATTTTGTTGTACATGGTGACCCACATGTGCCAAACATGGCTATGAAAGAAAACTTGAAAAAACAATACTTTAGAATGCCCCCTTGAGGTATAGACCGATGGTTTGATCAGTCAGTCTAGAGGGCAGTATAAATTAATAAAAAATTCAAAAAAATATAAAACCTTGGAAAACTAGCTTTGTTTGTGCAAGAGATCATGTGTGCCAAACTAGAGGTGATTTGGAGGTGGTCGAAAAAATCATCGCATTCCGGAGGGGCCATTTGGTCTTAACTTAACCAGTTTTGGAACATACGTGATTTTTTCCACCACCTCCAAATCACCCAACTTTTGTTGTACATGGTGACCCACATGTGCCAAACTTTGCTATGAAAGAAAACTTGAAACAACAATACTTTATAATGCCCCCTTGAGGTATAGACCGATGGTTTGACCAGTCAGTTTAGAGGGCAGTATAAATTAATAAAAAATTCAAAAAAATATAAAACCTTGGAAAACTAGCTTTGTTTGTACAAGAGATCATGTGTGCCAAACTATAGGTGATTTGGAGGTGGTCGAAAAAATCATCGCATTCCGGAGGGGCCATTTGGTCTAACTTAAGCCAGTTTTTGAACATACGTGATTTTTTCCACCACCTCCAAATCACCCAAATTTTGTTGTACATGGTGACCCACATGTGCCAAACATGGCTATGAAAGAAAATTATTTTGGGTATCCTCACATGGTCGAAATGTTTGGTCCAAATATTTTAAATATTTTGTAAAATCTATATTTAATTTAAAATTTGAAAATTTAATGCTTCAAACTTGTTTGCAAAATTTGACATGTGACATATGCAAAAAAATTGACATGTGACATATTTTGTTTCAAACTTGTGTGCAAAATTAGACATTTGACATATGCAAAAAATTGAATACAAATTTAAAAAATTACTTTGGGTATCCTCACATGGTGGAAATGTTTGGTCCAAATATTTTATATATTTTGTAAAATTTATATTTAATTTAAAATTCTAGTTTTATCTTTGAAAAAAATTAAATCGCATATATATTTTTCTGTATTAATTGTTCTGACAGTTAGAAAATTCATGAATGTGCGAAAAATTGTTGTGTTATATTCTTTTATGAGGTGATTTGAAGAACAACAAATAATGGTGACAAATGCAAAAAGTGAAATATGACCCAAAAAAGCCCGCCTACTAGCTGCATACTACACAATTCAACGGCCAGCATACGACTAGCAACCCAATCATTTATTGGGCCAGGATGCAGGCCCGCTAGATTGTGATAATAGGCAGCTAGTAGGCCCCACTGGGCAGGGACGGACGGGGTTAGGCATGTGCTGCCCGCTTTAGAAAGGAACTCGAAAGGGGAAGCTTAGCCCGGTATATAAACCGGTGCGAACTCCCCTCGCTTGGCGAGGTGGGACTAAACTCCCAGCACCGCTGGGATGTGCCCGGCGCGACGCTCGGTTGGGCCTAATTCGGGTGGGCCGTCGCAGGCCAGCCTCACCCACGCGCAGATTATTACCACATTTAAAACCGAGCTGCTTCAATGTGTTATATTTCACTTATTCAATGTGTACGAAAAATTAATGTCTTATATTTCACTTATTCATTTAAATATTTATTTTCTTTTTATCTATACAATAATTTAAAATATAATATTTTTTACTCCTTCAGTTATTCTCGCACTATTAAAATTCAGAAAATGCAATATAATATGTTTCATCTTTATTATAATATATCTTTTCTGTTTTCTATTTCAAAAAAGGTATATCAAATATACTTTTTCTTTGTTATTTCTTCTTAGAGTTTTAAAATTGAATTATATGTTTTGTATTTTATTTCTTATTATAGTTGTAAAAATAAAAATTTCATGAATGGATGTTGTCTTCTATTTCACAATCCTAGTAAATGCATCGAGTGTCGGAAATCGATGAGAATTGGCATGCATGATGTCCATGGACATCCCATTGTGTGAAAAAAATTTAGGGCCATTTGGATGAGTCCAGAAAAACTACGTCCTTCGGGCTCCCCCTTCGGCAGACCCGAATGATGGTGATTGCACATGTGGTATGTGCTGGCCTGCATGAAATGACACCAAACTTTGGCACCATGTGAGGATGCCCAATGTAGGCCCCCATGCAACATGTGAGCCATTCCTGACATCGAACAAACGTTGCGTCACGTCCGGGCAGCGTTTCGGGGTCTTTTCGCCGGCAAAATCGTAGTAAATGCATCGAGTGTTGGAAATCGATGAGAATTGGCGTGTATGATGTCCATGGTCATCCCATTGTGTGAAAAAAATTTAGGGCCATTTGGTTGAGTCGAGAAAAACAACGTCCTTCGGGCTCCCCCTCCGGCACACCCGAATGATGCTGATTGCACATGTGGTATGTGCTGGCCTGCATGAAATGACACCAAACTTTGGCACCATGTGAGGATGCCCAATGTAGGCCCCCATGCAACATGTGAGCCACTCCTGACACCGAACGAACGTTGCGTCACGTCCGGGCAGCGTTTCGGGGTCTTTTCGCCGGCAAAATCCTAGTAAATGCATCGGGTGTCGGAAATCGATGAGAATTGGCATGCATGATGTCCATGGTCATCCCATTGTGTGAAAAAAATTTAGGGCCATTTGGTTGAGTCCAGAAAAACAACGTCCTTCGGGCTCCCCCTCCGGCAGACCCGAATGATGGTGATTGCACATGTGGTATGTGCTGGCCTGCATGAAATGTCACCAAACTTTGGCACCATGTGAGGATGCCCAATATAGGCTCCCATGCAACATGTGAGCCATTCCGGACACCGAACGAACGTTGTGTCACGTCCGGGCAGCGTTTCGGGGTCTTTTCGCCGGCAAAATCCTAGTAAATGCATCGAGTGTCGGAAATCGATGAGAATTGGCATGCATGATGTCCATGGTCATCCCATTGTGTGAAAAAATTTAGGGCCATTTGGTTGAGTCCAGAAAAACAACGTCCTTCGGGCTCCCCCTCCGACAGACCCGAATGAGGGTGATTGCACATGTGGTATGTGTTGGCCTGCATGAAATGACACCAAACTTTGGCACCATGTGAGGATGCCCAGTGTAGGCCCCCATGCAACATGTGAGCCATTCCTGACACCGAACGAACGTTGCGTCACGTCCGGGCAGCGTTTCGGGGTCTTTTCGCTGGCAAAATCCTAGTAAATGCATCAAGTGTCGGAAATCGATGAGAATTGGCATGCATGATGTCCATGGTCATCCCATTGTGTGAAAAAAATTTAGGGCCATATGGTTTACTTGAAATAATTATTTGATATCAAAATTTTGTAATATGAAAAAGAAAAGAAAAAAAGTACATGAAACGAGCCCCTCGTCGCTCAAAGATAGAAGCACCTGCGATTTGTTACACAATTCCCGGATCGGAATATACAAAAAAAAACTCGAGCGTGGGAAGCCTATCCCTTTAATTTAGGAGCACGTACTGCCTCTCCTCAACCAAGAAAGGCAAAGATCACGGACGTACTTTCCCTGGTGGTTACGACGACCTAGGAGATCCTCCTCCTCCTATATAGTCTCGGCATCGTTTTTCATGTCGTCTACGACGGCTCCTACCGCCGAGTCGACGACAGCTGCGTCCCTAGCATCGGCCCAACTCCACCAAGATCGTCGAGAACATCCAGATCGTCAGCGCGTGCTGGCCATCGTGGACGAACTGCGTCCACGTTACAACGCCGACAACTTTCACCTTCATCGATCGATCCAGTATGTTGGCAACCGTACCGCATCCATGATGCTTTTCTTTGTGCGTGTGTTAGATTCGATAAGACTAAGATTAATTAGCGCATAATCTTCGCATTACATCTGTTGGAGTAGATGTTTTTTGTTTGCGCGTGTATTAGATTAGATAAGCCTATGACACAAGATTTGTTTGTGTGTGTATTAGATTAGATAGTCCTATGATTGCAAATTAGTTTCTGCATGTTGTTTGTTGTCTTTCACTTGTAGGTTGGATTGATGAATAAACAATAATTTTAAATCAGTGTTAGTTATAGCATTGTCACTTTAAGTTATAGCAATGCCCTAAGACATCCATGTTTCAACTATGAGACGCCCACTAATATTGTATGTGTTGCACGTTTGTTTGATGCATGTTCCAGTATGCATAATTTCGTTTTTTTTCTTTTCGATTTACTGTTAATTAGGCACTGTCACCGATTCTTTTATCTAATTGTACAGTAACATATGAAAATAAATGATTAGATAAATAATGTTATTTTTTATTATGAAACTAATTGGTTAAATAAGTACTTGTTAAACTGTCATTTTATGTGTTGCACGTGTCTCTGTTGAATGTTTCAGTATGAATAAATTATGTTCTATGGTTTTCTATATAATGTGGGATAGTGTACTCCATTATTATGTTTTATGCAACAATATGTTAGGAAAAAAGTTGATTACATAATTTATGGTATTGTAACCATGTATGTTTTTTTAACAGGATGGATGAACTGAACGGGCCGCACGTGCCGAAACACCACTCCGTAGCATGCTTCAGATACCTTCGTTGAAGATGTGTACACTGCTGATCCGATACATGGTTGAGATTTTTGATCCTAGCAAGGGCAGATTCATTGTACAAGACTTGGTTGGCGAAGTGTCTCTCGGTCCCGTGGATGTTGAGTGCATCTTGGCCTTGGAGAACCACAGACTGTCGGCAGAAGGTATTCTCGATGAGGAAGGTGAGGATGTTAAAGATCAAGTGCCGCCTCAATTCCTGAGCAAGACCACAGGTAACATAGTCATCGACGATCTGATTGTGGACATCACAAAAAATAAATCAGCCGACGATGATTTCCTTCGGAGAGTTGTCCTCGTGTTGCTTGGAACAGTTCTTGCTCCCATGTCGAGCAAGACTGTACCAAAGCAATATTACGCATTAGTGGAGGATGTGAAGCGTATATCCAAGAATAATTGGAATGCATTCACCCTCCGGGTTCTGCTGGACTGCCTTCGTAACGTGAGGAAAGGCAAACACCTCCGCCAATGGCCGAGAGGGAACTTAGCTCTCCTGCAGGTACACCTTTCGGACTTGTACCATTGCAAAAAAATTATGATTGCTAACTGTAATTTTTCATATTCATGCAGTACCTGTACAGGGAGAAGGTTTAGCCTCTGGAAGGTGAATGCGCATTCAATCCTAGCTTGTCATTGGAACCTCTAATGAGAAATTTGGACTGAAGTTGCAGCCTCAAGGAGAGACAAGTTTGATTATGACCACGGACGTAGCCGTGGTAACATCAAGGTAATTCATTATGTTGGGTACTTCTTAAATCTTTTATATAACATAATTAGTTGTATTAATATTTTTATTTATCATATATACTTGTATTTCACATGCAGATTGAAGACAACATAACCAAGGAGTATAGGGCGCAGAAGCGCAAAGTACCCGAACCAGAAAAGCCAAAAATGAAGCCCGCCGTTGGTGCGGCAAAGAAGTCCAAGTTAGCCTCAAACGCGGACGAGATGATGAACCTCATCATGAAGCGGTGTATGGATTACATACGCAGCCAAATGAAGAAAATACCGGAACAAGTAGCTGAGGTGACACACCCTTTATTCTATGTTTACAACATTTTTTAAGTTGCAAAACCATGCCGACATTAATTAATATTTTTTATGTAATGCAGAGTTTGTTAGAGAAGTTGAACCAAAATGGTGTGATGTACAAGCCAGCGGCTGCTGCGGCTTCCGGCAATAACAATGCAGACCTAGAAGTGGATTCCTTTGAGAATGGTCCGTCAGAAAAAAAAGAATTCGTGTACAAGGATGACTCTAACGGTCTATAGCCGGTGATTGATTTGACACAGCCTGATGAGTCTGTTGTCAACAAGAACAACAATGATGAGGTAGTATGTTTTCATTTATTTGTCTTCATTTATCTCAATTATGCATCTTTATTTTCGTTAACTGAACCTATCACATTATTTCTTTGTTAACCAGAAAACACCTGCCAAGTTAAATGTTGACAAGACAACGGAGTGTGGCGCAACACCGGAGAACCCTTGGATTGTAGGTAATTCTCCTCGAGCAGAATCGTCCGACATTGACATTTCTGCAAGTTCTATCGACAGGATGGTGGGTAAGAGCAAAGGTAAAAAGTCTGCAGCAACCGCAAAAGAAGACGATGTTATATCCGGGAAGCGTCGACGGATTGTTCCCAAGAAATTTGAATCCCCCTTTAAACTTGACAAGCCCAGCAAGCGAAGCGCTCGTGGTACTAAGCCATCCGGCAACACTACCACAACTAGAGGTACCGTTAGTAGCTATCTTAGTGCTTAATTTACTACCATTTCATGTACTCACCGTTCGTGACGTTCGTAATTTATCATGCAGCTCTGTTTAGTAACAATGACGTGGAAGGCTCTGCTAAGGACGATCTCACACCGGAACTCATTGATGCTGCTGTTACGTTTGTGGAGGCAGCTGCTCGGTCTGAGAAGAATATGAATAAAAGAGTTTACTACAATGAACGTGGCACCTCTGTGACCGTGGAGAGTATACGACCGGTACTTGAGCATACATGGCTGGCGGATGACGTAAGATCTATTACCATGTCCTGCTATTTAAGTGCATAATCTAGGTGTCACCTATGAAAATAAAATGTTCTATTATTTTGCGCAGATTATCGATGCTTATCAGACACATTTGGCTCTGCGCGTTGGTCATGATCGGCACCTCTGTCCAGCCTGGAGGTCCAAATACCTTGTTGATCGTGCTAAGGCACGAGACAACCCTGAACAGTCGACATACAACATGGATAGTGCGTTGAGCAGAGCTGAAGCAGTACGTAGGGTTCTGGACGAGTATACTGTCCGTGATAAGGTACGATATGTTCTTACTAGTTCATTAACACTCATTTCAACAAGCATAATTGCATCTGATTACAAATGTGTTTCACATTTTAGTCGTTTATCCCGTTGAACGTCGCCAATACACACTGGATCACCGTGGTGATGCACAACCGCAAGAAAGAATTCCGAGTTTTTGATTCGCTCTATCCTCTCGAGTTCTCTCTCGACACTGTGAAAGCACTGGTACTCTCCCCAACATTGAGCATTCTTCATATGAAATGTCATATGGTTTCTCACTACTACTTTCTTTCAAATAGCGACTAGCAATAGCAATTGATATGGAAGAGGCAAACCGTATTACACCTGACAAATATCCAGGCGTCACTAAGTGGCCTATCTTACCTCAGATCGACATGCCACTACAAGAGGACGGGTGAGTTACGGTTCATCATTTTCTACTTACGAAATACATGTTCATGTGCATGGTGACTAATGTTTGCATATATATTAGGAACTCTTGTGGCCTTTTTGTGATTGAAGTTATGGAGCATTGGGACGGGGATCGATGGACCACCGATTTTACCCAGGTAATTTATCCTCTCTTTTCGTACACTTGCACAATTGTCATATAATACCAACTTCTATTCATTAAACATTGTTCTAAAAATTGCAGGCCACGGTTAATGCAAGGAGAAGGCGTCTCATCGCCGAGTTGGTTCTCTCACTTACCAACACCCTCGAATGTGTGAAGGACAAAATCCGCGACATCACAAAGAAAAGCAAGGCGTGAAGACATCATACATGATTCAAGATTCTAGTTTTAGTCGTTTGTTTTAAGTCCGGAAGCACGTTTCCCGGCATGGACAACTTTGATTTTCAGTCATTCATGTAATAAGCACGATACCATGGATTTTGTGTGGATTTTTGGTCGCTCACACATACTTGTGTATGTGTAATACAGTCAGACTATACGTTTCGTACCAATAAATTTTTGCTTCCCTACATTTGTTCTACCTTAATGTTTTTTGCAGCTGTGTTCAGTCTTTTCTTCCATGGAAGAGTAATTCATTTCCTTTTTACTTTTGCATATTTTTTTGATTTGATTTGGCATTATTCAACAATAAGAAAGAAATGATAAATTCCTTTTTGTTTGCCTAAGAATCAACCTCGGCTATCATGCCATCCGGTGTGGAATCCCGCGCCTGAGACAATGACAGATCCGGTCCCCGCGCGGGCGACCCAGTCGACGAGCGCCAGTTGGCGCGGGGTGACGCGCCAGGTCCGGACCCGCCCGACCGCCCGGTGGAGACAGCCCGCGTGTTGGACGCAGACGGGCCACCCGTGGATCCCGCGGTTGGTGTAGGCAGATCCGCCTGGGATCCCGTGCGCATGATTGCCGCTGGATCTCTCGGGATCGGCGTCCGCAGGTGGATCTTCCTCGTGTCTTGCGCCAGACTCCCTTGGCGTTATCTGTTGCTTCAAATCACGTTGCACAGTTCTTTTTTGCTACATTTTTGTTAGCCTTTTCCTTTTCTACATCATGAAGATCAGGATCAGTAGCACCATCAATCACATGATCAACTACTCTTTCACCCCCTTTATCGGTACTATTTAGAGCTCCGGTGGGGGCAAAATAATTTCAGTGCTTAGCCGAGAACCCGCATTAGGATGCAGGTCAAACAAGAGCAAACTATTTCGAAAGTGATATAATTTATTGGTTAATATAATATACTTAGACCTTACACAAATGAACTAGCCACAATGCAGATAGGACTTGATCATTCAGTTCAACAATAAACCACAAAATATACTTAAAATTCACCACAAATCTCCTTCAGCTTCTTGATCTTATCAACGTACCCATGTTTCTGTTTGAGAAAATCTGCAATAATATACTCCAGTTTTTTCTTCTCTTGCTTCAGCTGGTCCCTCTCTCTGATCACTTGGTCTCTCTCTAGCACCACCCGGTCCCGGTCTTTCTCAGCCTTTACCCTCAGAACCTGATGTAGATTGGCACAACCATGTTCTGCCATCTTATTCTTCTCCAGCTCCTCTTTGAGATCGCTAAGTGACAATCTTGCATTTCCCAACTGCGTGAGAGCATCCTCCTTATCGGCCACCATTTTAGCAAAGTCCATTTTGAAAAATCTCAGCTCTTCCTCCGTCCTCCTCTTTTCTCCAATTAACATGCATTTGTCTTCAGCATTCTTAATATTCTGTCTCAACTTCTGGTCATACATGCTCCACAGTTCTCTCAGGCAGAACTTCATAGCCACTGACCACTCCGGGTCTACCCATTCCACATAGTTACATTTCACTTCTTCCTACAGTATGAAAAAATATGGTCTCAATCATATATGCACAAATGCAATACAATTACATGCAATGCACTAAAAATATGGTCTCAATCATATAAACACAAAATGTAGCATGCAATGATATACAAAACATAAATACAAGTATATGCTATTAGGCCCCAATTAACTACAAGTATATGCTATTATATGCTAAAACAAATATTAGACCATGAAAAAGACAACATAAATACGGAATTTGTAAATGCACAAATTAATTGAAATTGTATGCAATTTTTGGCAGATCAATGGATTACCGCGAAGTAAGTCGAGCACGAGGTAATGTAAACATATATTTACAGTACGGAACAACATACCTTCTGACCACAGGCAAGAAAACGGCTGCCAGTGTCCAAGGAATCAAAAGCAACTAGCCTGACGCAAGGTTCTTGATGCAGACAACGAGAAGGCAGATCGTGAGCAATGCCACTCCATTCATAGCACGGGATAGTCGTAGGAAGCTAAACGAAACAATAGAGATAATGCACAAATCAACGCCCTGCGTTAAATACCGGAAATGAAGAACCCTAACCCTAAGCCTAGCACTATCTGGAGATTATATAGTAGGAGCGTACCTGCAGGCTAGTCACGGATTCGCCATCCGAAGAAGAGCTCGACTCGTCGCTCCACGAAACCATGGCGTAACGTGACCAGCGGCAAGACGTGGATCGGTGGCGGCGACGGCGGTCGCAGTGGATAGATAGAACGCGCGTGGAGATCGCGAGGGAAGAACCGCCCCGACCAGGTGGCCAGCGCGGCCCATTTAAACGGGCTGTAATCAAAATAAAAATTGTTAAATGGGCTCGGCAACGGGAGCGGCCGTGTGTCGCGCCGTCTAACGGCATCCGTCACCCTCCCTCCACGTCATCGCGACAAGCGGCCCGAGTTACACTACAAGCCCTAAAATGGTGGGTTTTTCTTTTCTTTATGAGGTGAAAATGGTGGGGTTTTGGTACGAAGTCTATACTATAGACCAACGTGAGCTGGTATCTTCCATATCTAAATGGTGTTGAACCAAAGGAGTGAAAAAAAATTAATTATTACCACACATAATTACATCTTCTATATCTAAACAACTAGCCACCACTAACCTATTTCTCTTAACATGCAAGTTTGCCACCTCGTCATTCAACATGTATGAAGAAAGGTCCACTACAACATGCAAACAAAAGATTCCCGCAACAACATGTACATGTTACACGTAACCATTTCTCTATGAATATATTGCAAAACATTCCCGCAACAACATGCCGGGTATCGTCTAGTTTTCTAATATAATATAATTTGAGTGGACAACACAAAAGATGACATCACTACAATGGCTAAAATGCTATCCATTTTCCATGATTAAATTCCCTAGTGACCGCCTCCTGTTTAGTCCATATATGCTACAAGCACTATCTCAAGGTACTGGCCTCTTGCAATATTATATATCATGTATCATGTATGCAGTAACACATTGTAAACACCTCACTGTTAGATCACTGGATTCATCCTAACATAACTCTAGCAACTGTTCTACTCTTCTTCGCCCACCACGCTTCTGCACACGATAACAAGATAAGTTAATGAATGACAAATTAAAAACAATTATAACCTACAATGCGTACAAAAACTTACTTCTGATTTAGTTTGCATTTCTTGCTGCGTTTAGTGTGCCCTAGCAATTTGCATGCACCGCACCTGATTCTGATCTCGTCGTACGAAAGTGGCCTATCATTTTTCGACATAGGGCGGTTCTCATCTACCTTAGTTGCACCTTTCATTGATACTTTAATAGGATCTTGAACTTCAACTATGTTGCCTTCACCATCATCTACATATTCAATTGCACAAGTACCAAGATCAGCCGTTTTCTTACTCAAATTTTCCTTTAGCTGATCATACTCATGGCTCTTAGCTATCACGGTCTTCAAACTCTCCTGTAACTGATCCCACAAAGCGTCTTTCGTGAAGACCGTGATAGCTAAGAGCCACGAAGCCAACACACTGACCTGGCTATATTTCATTCTTTCAGCTGCTCCAGTCCATCCAAATCCCAATAGATCACTTGTGCGCCTCGCGGGCAGTCCCAACCTTGCGTCTTTCATGAACCGCACAAGAACTAAACACTTTGGTATTTCAGATATATTCAAGTACTTCAGTACATGGAATATGTGCTTGCAAGGTAGACCCTTTCGAATCATTCTTCTGCAGCTGCACCTTATAGTTTCTGCGGAATTTACTGGAGTGTACTCCACCCAAAAACGGCTCTTCCGGTTATTCTTCCAGGCCACGATGTACTGTTGTGATCCGTCTCCAAGCTTTATTTCTACAATCTCCATGCCGCCAATTTTCCTAAGATCAGCTTGCAACATATAGAAGTTTGCTGGAGTGAAGACGTGAGAAGCAGCTATCTCAATTTCCCTCAAGCTAGTAACTGCCACCGGTACACTCTATGAGGCCATGCAATCATCTCGTGCCTCATTCTCACGGATACGTACAACGGCGTTCTCATAATGCAAAATCATATCCACCAGGGTCATTTCACCGTCTAGGTGGAGGTGAAGGCATGAGTTTAGACTTTCACCCCTCTGGTTGCTTTTCATGCCAAGCCAAAAACCCTCTGTCAGATAAGCCGCGGCCCACAGTCTCCTCTTCTTATACATCTGTCTCAACCATGTTACTGTTTTTTCCGACTGCCATCTTTTGGAAAACGCGTGCCATCTCTCCTCAAACGTGGCCGTGGACGTGATGTAGTACAGAAGAGTTCAGAACTCCTTCAAGGACTTGTGACTGAGGTGAATCTTCATATTTTTTTCTATATGCCACGTACATATACGGTGCCACACGTCTGGCAAGACTTGGCGAATTGCCTTGATCATCGCAGCGTCGGCGTCCGTGATAACACTCTTCGGCATCTTTTGACACATGGACCTCAAAAAAGTCTCCAGCAGCCACACATATGTCTCTTCGGTCTCGTCCGAAACTATGGCACAAGCAAAAACAGTGGTCTTCCGGTGATGGTTAAGATCAACAAAGGGTATGAATGGCATACCATACCGGTTCATCTTGTACGTGCTGTCAAATACAAGCACGTCGCCGAAGTTCTCATAGTCATGACGAGACTGGGAGTCACACCAGAACATCCTATTCATATGTCCTTTCTTGTCTAGTTTGTACTTGAAAAAGAAGCTAGGATCCCTTTGTTTTCTACTGGCCATGATGCCTATGACTGTGGCAGCATCACCTTTTGAAAACAGCTTTCCTCTTCTCCCTGGCACAAAGGTTGTATATTTCACGCCTGGTAAAACCAACACCGCCATACCATACATGTTTGCTGATGAACGAATCCATCATGTCGTGAATTCTAATCCCTGCAGCTCCCATGGACAGTATCTCAGCTCTCTGGTACTCTTTGATTTTTCTGTGGGACCAAAGAAAAGGTACCTCGTCCGGTCCTGCCAAGATATGGCTATGATTGTCCTCAAAACTATCAACATACCAAACCCCACGCTTTTGGTCAAGCTTCACGATCAGGTGCGCTTCGCAGTGGCAGCGTGTCTCGGGTCTGAGCCTACGGCTGTGTCCTTCCTCGGTTAGCAACCTACTATCACGTTTTCCTTGTCTGGAACAAACAAACCGCCTATAACGCATATGACGTGACTTGGTTTTGGTATACCTGACCTTATTCTTTCTAATGCTGAAACCATTTTCTCTAGCATAGCTGTTGTAGAAATCATACGCAGCCTCATGAGACGTAGAAGTCTTTTGTATTATCTGCATGAACATATCCCTCTTATCATCTGCACTAGCAGTATCTTGGACATTCTTTTTCCCCTCAATTTCTGTCACCTACACAATCATAACATAGCCATGAAAACAGTTTTCTATGGTATAACATTACTTCCATACAACATTCATTACATACATACCTCACTCACGATGACCGACGATTGCGACTCCCCAGAATCAGGTGCAGCTAATGATTCGACATCAAGGCTTGTCTCCGCGTCGAATTCACCGTAATAGTCGTACGCATTATGACATTTGGAAATGAGCTGAAAAATATAACACAAATACATAAGTACTTATAATATAATATTCCAGGATTCATTCAACTTGCATGAATGCCAACAAAAAATTCCACTTCCATACCTGACTAATGTAATCCTCATTCGAGATCTCCGAGTTGTTTTCCTCACCATCATCATGCTCATTGTTTTCCTGACCATCATCATGTTCATCCATCTATAAATTTTCAAAATATAATATTGTCGGATGCCACCAAAAAATTACAACATGATAATGCGACTCACATTAAGATCTTCCAATACGTTCTCATTCTCTGACCTATCTCCACGATCTGTATTTTCATCATCTGACCAATCTTCTATCCAGTCTTTCATCACTTTTCCAAACTCCATGTCATACATCATATCAGTTAACTCATCGTCCGCCATTTCCTACAACAATTAATATGTATCATCGCATGTGCAAACATTATCAATGCTGACATATACAACACCTAGCGCACGATCACGGATGTTAAATAAACTACCCCAGCCGGAGAGCGCCCCAACTGAGGGCGTTCAGATCATGCACACAACCGACGCCAACGACCTCTGATCAGCCATGGATCCTCCCCTTCTCCACACCGAGCGGCGTTAAGGTACGTCCCATGAATCCAGTACGTGATCACTTTGGATCGCGAGAAGCTGCGCTACCCGTGATAACATGCGCCGCCGGATTCCTAGCCCACGGCACCAGTCGTACTTACTTTGGATCGCCGGATACCTAGTTAAGCCGCCGCATCAAATAACGGATCCGTCGTGCACACAACCAACGGCAACCGACGCTAGGTTAACCCTAGAAAGAAGAAACCCACTTTAGCCCGCGTGATCACTGTGTATATCACGACGAGCAGCACTACCAGAACAAGATCTGCGATGGCCTGGACCGCCAGAAAGCTAGGTTACCCGCCCCGCTAGGTTAACCACTACGACGAAAACAGCGGCAGTTCGTTTGATGCTGCCGCGAGCGAGACAAACGTGAGGAAACGAGATGCGGTACCTGCGAGCGCTGGAGGTTGACGACGGTGCCGCGCGCGCTCTCGGACGAGATCGCCGGCGATAAGATCGCCGCCGCCGATATTCCTAAAGAACCTCACCAGAATGATGGAGGAGCTGCGTGATTGATGGATCGGCCGTCGGCAGGTCCTACCTGGTCGTGGGGTCGTGTCATCCTTTTTTTTTCGGGATGTCACCGTATACATACGTATGGGTCATACGGGTTATACGGGGCTTGGATATGGGCTACGGGGCTTGGATATGGGCAGCGGCGGGCCAAAGAAAAAAAATAGATGGCGGGGATCAAGAATACCCCTAGGAAATTGAGTTAGGGGGGGTGCACCGGAGCAAGGCTCCTCTCACACGCAGCCGTCGACCTTGCTCATCTTAGCGTCGTCTTTTCTTGCGCCGCCAGCGGCGGCCGCATCTCTCTGGCAAGTCGGCTGTCCGGCACAATGAGCAAAGATGCCGGCGTCGATCCAAGCAACGGAGGTGAGCAAACACTCTAACCTTTCATGTTTTTTTCAGATGCAATGAATCATGCAATTTTAGGGCGTCGAAGGACGAAGGTAGGTATGTTGTATCCATGAATGCATCCACGGCTCCACGCCATGCAGGTGCAGCTTCTCTTCTCTGCATGCACAGCGGGTCATGGTGGTAGTCTGGTAGATCAACGTGAGCGAAATTGGTGCTGGTCGTGGCCATGATCTGTACTACACCCATACATGACGAGGGGTAATCCGTATACGCCGGTGGCGTTGAGACGATGCTCTGCGTAGTGCGTACATATACGTCGACGACGTCGAGATAACGCTCTGCGTAGTGCGTACATATACGTCGACGACGTCGAGATAACGCTCTGCGTACATATATATATGCTGGCGCCGGCGCGGGCGCATCCGACGGAGGTCTGCGACTGCATACATATACGCCGGCGGTGGGTCTGAACGGTGGTCTACGTACATACACACTTAGGAATACTGAGTATGAACAAGTATGAACATTGGTAGTGGTGGGTTCCTTCTTCCTTGCAAGCAGTCACGTACAAGTATGAATACCAAGTTAATTTGTAGTCGAGTAGAGTAGGCTTCATCTTAGTAAACTACAAAACAGTATGAATCTATGATGTTTACTGTCTTACTTGCTACAGCGTCTAAGATATTAATTCCTTTGATCAAGGTTACTAGTTACCTATATGTGGTTGTTCTTTCTGTAGATCGTCTGAAAAAGATATTGGTAATCCGATGTTTTTTGGCCGTTTCGGTCCGAATTCGCTCTGCCTCCGCTCCGAATCCGTAGTCCGATATAACCCGCATTCGAATCCGCGTCCGGTCATTATCCGCTCAGCTCCGAATCAGACAAAAAAATATGGTAAAGGATATGGTAAAAGCATTATCCGATCCGATCCGTTTACATCCCTATCGTCAGGTATATGACTGCATTAGATTTAGGAGACTCGCTTCGGTAGACCCCCCCTCACAAAGCATATAAAGGGCAATATAGACTTTTCATAAATTATACGGTAGTCTGATGTATACGTAATAGTCTAGTTTTCGCTGTAGGGAGCAAACGGGCCGGCCCATTTCGCTGAGCGAATGCAGGACCCACAACCTGGCAATGCTTGTAACCGATGCTAACCAGACGACCTAGTGACTTACGACGCCGGCTAAAAGGCAACGCTAACTTTAAAGTACTAATTAGAGCTGCAGATTCGAGTTTTTTTTAGTACATTTACAAAACAATGTGACAAAAAATCTTGAGAATGCCAACAATGTTTCGTAAAAAAAATGAATATTCTTTCTTAAATGTGAACAATTTTTTGAAAAGTGAATTTAAAATACACATTGAACATTTTCTTAGTATATGGTGAATTTTTTCAAATACAAAACTGAACTTTCTTGAAAACATATGCTGGTTTTTTTAAAATGCACGCTGAATAGAATTTGTACATACGATGAACACTTTTTATACACAGTGAACATTTTCCCAATGTACGGTGAACTATTTTTAACATGAATATTTTTTGGAAAATGAACAAATTGGAATTTGGAATTCTTAACTTTTTATAAAACATGAATACATTTGAAAAACATAAACAATTTTCGAATATGTGAAGAAAAAATGGAACTTCAATCATTTTTTAATTTTTTTAATTTATGGAAAACAAAAAGGAAATAAGGTAAAAAGGACAGAAAAGAAAAGGAAGAAATAAGCAGAAAGAAAAACGATAAATAAAAACATGAAGAAAAAAGGAAAAAAGCCCAAAGATTCCCAAAACCGGTTGCTCGTTCAAAGTGGGCCGACTCGTATCCTGACGGTCGCTCGATTCGCTTCAACGGAGCCGCGACGGTTTGACACACACGGGCGGCAAATAGGGTTCGCCGTTCGGGAAGTACAGTCATATCAATGGCACCACGCACAGGACGCTGCCACCGGTTGCTCGTTCAAAGTGGGCCGACTCGGATCCTGCTGGTCGCTCGATTCGCTTCAACGGAGCCGCGATGGTTTGACACACACATGCGGACGCTGCCCGACTGGGCCCGCCCATTGTCGCACGTGAAACAGGGAAAATATATCAAAAATGAAAAATGGAAGTGCGAGGGATCGAACCCTGTAACTCTCACTACCGACCGCTTGTCGCTAGGTACACGAGCTGATAGGATTCAATGTCTAACTACAATAACGCAAGCAAAACAGACTTATTCCACTATTTCTTTCTCTTTTCTGCTGGTACTTTTTCGTTTCTTTTCCATTTTCCTTTTTTGTTTCTTTTCTATTTTTCAGAAAATGCTCATCTTTTACAAACTTGTCCAAAATTTTAAAAAAGTTTGCTTTTCAAATTTTGTTCATAAATTAAAATATTCGCATTCTAAAAACTTGTACAAACATTGAAATGACCGCAATTGTAAAAAAATGTATAAACATTGAAATACAAATATTAATAAAATACTCCTTCCATTCTTAAATATAGGGTGTATAGTTTTTTGCACGGAAAAAGAACACACGAGGAGGGAAAATTTCACAAGTATTGGGTGAGATTACACCTGACTAATTGACATGAGAAAATAGAGAAGCTTACCTAGTATAAGAAAATGTAACCAAATCCCTAAAAAACTTATCCAAACGAGTGGTGCAACATAATACACCTTATATTTCAGATTTTTTTCTCAAAAATCTATACACCTTATATCAAGGAACGGAGGGAGTACGAGGCTTCATCTCATAGCATGTTGTTTTTCGACATCTTTGAAATGACCCCAATTTTTTCAGGTGGCTTGTATGACCAAGTTAAGGCATGATGCCAAGTTGTTTTGGTTTTTGACAAATTTTGTATTTTCTTGAGTTTTCCCGGTAAAAAATGATCGATAAATGGTTGGACGTGTCGCAACTTGCATATGGCGTGGAAAATCATTCAAACCTGGCGTGGATGACTACCATGGGCACACCTACCTGCATGCTTACCAAAGCTGGGGCCAGTCCTGAGATTTTCCAAAAAAATATCATGTTCAACGGAGATTGTTCGGGTAGGTCAGAAAAGTTTTGGTTTTAATTTTGCTAAACGAATAAAAAAATAATATTATAAACCAAAATTTTGATTTCTACCGAATGCCCACCTTGATTTTTTAGTATTCCAAACAATTTTAAGAATACATTTTTTTAATTTTGAAGAAAATATGTCAAGCTACTCCCCGTGCAGCGGGAGCTCCTAGGCAGCACTCGCATGCCACTTTCATAGGTCGGCCCAACTACACGAGCGATTAGATGTTGCTCGTCAAGACCATATGCCCGACCGCTTCTTTCTGCTTCGACCAAAAAACCTTCTTCATGGTTGACCTGGACGACAAGTTGAGCGTGGACATCTTTGACCTTTGATCATTGAATTTAAAAAGGACCATTTTGGAGAAGTTCATGTATTTCAAAAAATATTCACGAATTTGCAAAATGTTCACAAAATGAAAAAACACCGTGAATTGAGAAAAATTCATGGATTTTGGAGAAAAAAGTATAAGGATTCGAAAAGGTTCATTGATTTTGAAAAGAGTCCATCAATTTTGAAATACAAAGTTTATCTACTTTGAAAATGCATTAATTTTGAAAAAGTTCATCAATTTTAAGAAAATGGTTCATTGATTTTGAAAAAAATCATCCATTTTGAAAAGACGTTCATCAATATTGTTTTATGAATTTGATAAAAAGTTCACCAAGTTTGAAAAAATGTTCGCACATTTTAATAAAAGTTCATTCATTTAAAAAAACAAAATAAATAAGTTTGCACATTGCAAGAGAAAAAGGAAAATAAAAAATGAACAAAATAAGAAAGGAAAACAAAAAGGGAAAATAAATCCGGAACAAAACCGCTTGCAAATACGTGAAAAAAGAGCAAGAAAAAGGAAAGAAGAAAAGAGGATAGAAGAAAAGAATAAGAAAGACGCTAGTATTCATGTTAACTCATGGTGGCAAGTTGGTTATGGCAATGCATTTTGAACCAAAAGTTGCTGGCTCGAACCTTGGCTCTCGCAGAAATTTTTGCGATTTAAATTTCGAGGAGCGTAAGAGATTCAGATTGGTAAACCATAGTAGTCTGGCTTAATCTATCTCGTTCATCAGGAGATGTCGAAATAGTTCCGGATCTGTTTTTCCTGCTAGTTCATTGCATGCAGTATACATACCATTAAATCTTTTCACAAGGATTGCCCTTGCCTTGTTGGCTTGTTGCTAAAGCAGTGTCCATGTTTTGAGAGCTAAAAGATACTACTTTCTACGATCCATAATAAGTGTCGCGATTTTGAGCTAAGGTCTCTTTCTACTCGCTCTGATTCTAAATAAGTATCGTGTAACCTCCTCGAGACCGGGAGCGGAGCCGATGAGACGTGGCTATTTAAATCTCCATACGATTCAGCCAAACATTGACATGGGTAGGAAAATGATTTTTATTAGAGAAGTGCACCATGCCTCCAAACACTGTTGCACGCCTCTGTTTGTCTTTGCTTCCTTCAATCACGCTCAAACCTGGTAGAAAGAAATGGCAAGCAATGTGAAACAAAAAGGGAAAATAGTGGATGATAAATAATACCACCTCCGTGTCAAAATAAGTGTCTCAACTTTACATTAAGTTTAGTGCAAAGTTATACTAAACCTGAGACACTTATTTTAGGATAGAGGGAGTAGTTTTGTTCACATGTAATAAAGAGCACAATATACTATTTTGATGCAATGAAAACAATTTTACCACGAAAACGTGCGTCACATGTAATAAAGAGCACAGTATACTATTTTGATGCAATGAAAACAATTTTACCACGAAAACGTGCGTCACAGGAAGCAGCAGGCAATTAGAGCTCTAAGCAAAGAAGGGGATCAATCCTCCTTAGCCTCGAACTGAAGATTAATGCTCAGGTCGGCTCACTTAATTATCTATAACACTATGCTCTCTAGTTTTTAAAAGCCCACATTCAATTGAGATCTTCAATTGGAATTGGCTATCGATCAGGGTAACAATTTCTCAAAGCCCTCTCATTTTAGTTCTGAGGCAAAGGGGACAATGCAGGTCACGGGCTGGAGACACAAAGGCCTCGGCTGGCAGTTTCTTCATTGGGGGTGGCAATTTTGAAAACTGCCATGGTGGTTCGTTTAATTTTTTTGGGGGGGGAGGGGGGGGGGGGGCTTTGCTGTGCGGCCGTCTAATTCTGATCAGAAGGTTCTAGGGCATTTGTGGGGATTTCGTCCCGAGGTAACGTTACCTAGATAGTATTACTGTTGAAATAATCTTGCTTGGAGGCAAAGGAGACCGAGTAGGTCACGCTTGGAACACAAAAGGAGAGTCATAACAACAGAACTAAAGAAAGCAGAACATAGAAGGAAGGAAATAATCTCCACGCGCATGGACCCGGATATCCAGCGAACGCCAGATTTTTAGGCATGGCAAATCGAAGGTTTTCCATGATAAATTGTGTTCGTCGAGGATGGCAAGTTTAGTTGACTAACATGGTAAATCCGACTTAGTAGTTCATTTTTTGCCAAGAAATTACCGTGCTTCTTCCTATTTTTAGCATAAGTTTTGTCAACGCGCCGCCTAGTTTCAAGTCGCATTCTTCCTATTTTTAGGCGGGCACGTTCAAAGCTGGATATCCGAGTATACATACCATTAAATCTTTTCACAAGGATTGCCCTTGCCTTGTTGGCTTGTTGCTAAAGCAGTGTCCATGTTTTGAGAGCTAAAAGATACTACTTTCTTCGATCCATAATAAGTGTCGCGATTTTGAACTAAGGTCTCTTTCTACTCGCTCTGATTCAAAATAAGTATCGTGTAACCTCCTCGAGACCGGGAGCGGAGCCGATGAGACGTGGCTATTTAAATCTCCATACGATTCAGCCAAACATTGACATGGGTAGGAAAATGATTTTTATTAGAGAAGTGCACCATGCCTCCAAACACTGTTGCACGCCTCTGTTTGTCTTTGCTTCCTTCAATCACGCTCAAACCTGGTAGAAAGAAATGGCAAGCAATGTGAAACAAAAAGGGAAAATAGTGGATGATAAATAATACCACCTCCGTGTTAAAATAAGTGTCTCAACTTTACATTAAGTTTAGTGCAAAGTTATACTAAACCTGAGACACTTATTTTAGGATAGAGGGAGTAGTTTTGTTCACATGTAATAAAGAGCACAGTATACTATTTTGATGCAATGAAAACAATTTTACCACGAAAACGTGCGTCACATGTAATAAAGAGCACAGTATACTATTTTGATGCAATGAAAACAATTTTACCACGAAAACGTGCGTCACAGGAAGCAGCAGGCAATTAGAGCTCTAAGCAAAGAAGGGGATCAATCCTCCTTAGCCTCGAACTGAAGATTAATGCTCAGGTCGGCTCACTTAATTATCTATAACACTATGCTCTCTAGTTTTTAAAAGCCCACATTCAATTGAGATCTTCAATTGGAATTGGCTATCGATCAGGGTAACAATTTCTCAAAGCCCTCTCATTTTAGTTCTGAGGCAAAGGGGACAATGCAGGTCACGGGCTGGAGACACAAAGGCCTCGGCTGGCAGTTTCTTCATTGGGGGTGGCAATTTTGAAAACTGCCATGGTGGTTCGTTTAATTTTTTTGGGGGGGAGAGGGGGGGGGGGGCTTTGCTGTGCGGCCGTCTAATTCTGATCAGAAGGTTCTAGGGCATTTGTGGGGATTTCGTCCCGAGGTAACGTTACCTAGATAGTATTACCGTTGAAATAATCTTGCTTGGAGGCAAAGGAGACCGAGTAGGTCACGCTTGGAACACAAAAGGAGAGTCATAACAACAGAACTAAAGAAAGCAGAACATAGAAGGAAGGAAATAATCTCCACGCGCATGGACCCGGATATCCAGCGAACGCCAGATTTTTAGGCATGGCAAATCGAAGGTTTTCCATGATAAATTGTGTTCGTCGAGGATGGCAAGTTTAGTTGACTAACATGGTAAATCCGACTTAGTAGTTCATTTTTTGCCAAGAAATTACCGTGCTTCTTCCTATTTTTAGCATAAGTTTTGTCAACGCGCCGCCTAGTTTCAAGTCGCATTCTTCCTATTTTTAGGCGGGCACGTTCAAAGCTGGATATCCGAGTTACTCTCTCCATTCCAAATTACGGCGCCTTTAAATTTCTTCTAAAAACTAAATCTTATAAAAAATAATCAAGTCTAGAGAGAATATTCCGTGCGATGCCTTTCTTCGGGCACAATCGGTGTACATAGAGAAAATGGATCCAACGGCTCGCGAGGCGGCGGATCTTTCAAAAATATCCGCCCGCCAACGCGTAGCATTGCCCGTATATAAATGGCAGGGTTACCTTTGCTTGATGCAAAAATCTTTGGATATCAATTCCGTGCCTACGAATGGAATCCCCTGGCCCGTCAGTTCCATCCATTCCCCCCAATCATCTCGCCCTTCCTCCACCGATCTTCCCATCCCCACGAGGCCTCCATGACCGTAAGTAACGTCTCCTCCTCCATCATCACGCGTGGGCGGATTCCCCGTCAATTGATTTTTATCTTGGTACGAAATTAGACCAGCTCTCACTGCCCTCTTAAGACTCAAAAATGTGTTTTAGACGCATCTCAATATTTTGTCCAGCAGGACAAAAAGATGCAAGGTCAGAGCCAGAGCAGGCGAGCGATGGCCAGCTCCGTCGCTGGAGGCGCAGAAGCAAGGAGACGGCGGCATGTTAACCCGGATTAGTTTTTAATCGCGGCCCTGAATGATTGCCATGTGTAGGACAACCAGATACAGCTGCGAGTATTCTACTCAACCACTGTCATGAGTCATGGACTCATGGCCAATGCTCACGACGCAAGCCCCAAATTCCGCCACCACCGTCCTGGTAGACTCGTCCTAGCCGCGTAATATCAAATGTTGGCGTAATATTCTACCCCACCTGCCGTTGTACCACCTCTACCACGACTAGTACTAGCAGGGAGGGGCCGAGGGGGGACTCAGTCACAGCGAAGAAGGGTTTGTCCTGTCGGCCTTCGCTGCCACCTCCTCCTCCCCCCGCCACCGCGCCCACGGGCTCGCCTACCGCGCCGACTTCACGCCGGGGACTCCCTCTCCGCCGCCGCCCGCCGCCGAACCTGCGGGTCGGCGACGCCCTCGCCGGACCCCCGAGGGAGGCGGACTCCCGGGCTCGTGAGCCCTGCCTGCAGGGCTGCTGCCGACGCCGCCGCCGCCGCCGGATCGCTGGCACGGCCGCCCCGATCCGCGAGGACACGAGCCGCCGCCCGCGGATTTGGTAAGCACCGTCTCGGGCCGTGCGCCGCGCGCGCGCAGATATTGAGGCCAGTTCAAACTGTTCCGCGGTTTGGGGGATCTGGCTGCCCCGAACTGCCTCCGATTTCGTAACTGCTCCCCTAGTTCCTTCAGTTTCTGCTGCGAATTCCGCTGCGCTCCCCGGACGCTCTGTCGATCTGTGTTCGTGCCCGCGCTCTGCTCCTCACGCGGATCTTGCTTCCGGCCTAAGATTTCAACAACCGCCGCTGAAATTCGGGGCCGGGCGGTTTAGAGTTTCTTCTAGGTGCTTGCGCGTGTACTTGTCGGCACTGTTGTGGTCTTAATTGTTGCTTGTGGAAGTTTAGGAAGCAATGCTGACTTGGGAGTCGTGATTACTACTAAGAAAGCTACGTACACCGCTAGTTCTAGAAGTCCGTCTTAGTTGGGCTGTTCGAATTAGTCTCCTTCATTCATTGCGAAACTTCTTCAGGTTGGTAACGGGGATTCAGCATTTTAGATGTAACCAGCCTAATCAGCACCCCTTGTTGCTTCTCAGTTTATCCATCGGGGATTCAGGGGCATTGTTTTCTCATTTCTGTCGTTTGATGATTTACAAGCAGTTCTGATTCATCATTCCTTTCTCGCTTTTGCATTCACAGCTACAAGTTCTTCAGCGGTGCGGAAACCGTTCTGCTAACAAGTTCCATCGCCGCCAAAAGAAACTGACAGCCCCCATGGCAAAGCCCGGCATTCTAGGCCGGAGGTATGTTCAGTGCATCTACTTCATGGACAGGACTGATGCCTAGTGACTTCTAATATTTTATTCTGTGCTCCTCAATGGTATGCATAATAATTTCTTTGCCAATCTTCATCAGCAGCAGCATGCCAAGATCAAATGAAGGCATGAGGCTTGTATTCTCAGCAGTTATCGGTATTATGCTAGGTTACTTGTTTGGGATATCCTTCCCCACAGTCAATATAACCAAGGTAAATTGGATCATTTGCATCTGTTGTTCTCTTACGCCACATACTTTAGACAATAATCTTTACTATCTGCATTTCGCAGCTTCATTTCCCTTCCAGTATTGTTTCCTATATTGAAGATAGAAACTCCGGAATCACAACCCAAACATTGTTGAACCACGCATGGACATCTGCAAACAGTCACAAGAAGAACAATTCTGATTCCAAGTCTGATGAAATTCCTAAGGTACTTTGCCAGGCTAGCACTTTTTAAGGGATTTTGTTAGCTTTTTGACTTGTGTCCTGTATTTGTTCAATGCAATCTGTGTTAGCTTTCTTCTTACTTATATCCTGTTTTGTTTAGATCGTACATTGTTTTAGTTAATTTTGGGTGATCGTATTATTGGCCCGTTACTTGAATTGCTCCTGTATTTTCTCATGTTTAGTATGTGAATTTCAAATTCCGGGATTACATGTAGGATGTAAAATTGTTTCTGCCCATGTTAAAACGATGTAATGCATTATTGCATTTTTTATGGAAGTGTGTAAGTTGATGACTAAATTTTTGATCCTCGATTGTCACTGGTATTTGATCGAAGTCCTCACTCTCCTTAGATAAAAAAGATATGTGGTTCCTCCTAATTATTCTCATTCCTAGTTGCATTTGGGTAACCTCTTTTATTGAAGTATATAGGACATAACTTGCCACATAGATGGCTGCTTCTCATAGATAATAAAGCTGGTTTTATTTTATTTTTAATGACTATTCTTTATTCAGATTTATGTTACCTCAAACCCTAAAGGTGCTGAAAGGCTCCCACCAGGTATTGTCGTATCTGAAACAGACCTCTATCCGCGAAGATTGTGGGGTGAACCTAGTGAGGTTAGTTGTTGTTTCACTTGCTAAGTAGCGAATGATGCTTTTAAATCTCTTACTGACATTTTTAATACCCTTTTTTGATCTGTGATCTGAAACATACCATCAGGATCTTACTATCCAGCCAAAGTACCTTGTTACATTTACAGTTGGAATCGCGCAAAAGGCAAATATTGATGCAGCAGTCAAAAAGGTAATTAATTAGACATGTAGCATGCTTAAATGGAATATACTGGATAAGATATATTCTGGTACTGATATGGTAAAACTGATGATGCATCACAGTGAATTGCTCAATTTCTTCACATATAAAATAGTAATGATTGCTTTTGATATTCATGCATGTCTTCTATATAGTTCTCGGAGAACTTCACAATCATGTTGTTCCACTATGATGGTCGGACTACTGAATGGGATGAATTTGAGTGGTCAAAAAGGGCCATCCATGTGAGTGTTAGCAAGCAAACTAAGTGGTAAGTCTGTGCTATTGTTTATCAATTTTTTTGCATTCTTTCTATTTGTTTGACCGTCAGAGCTTAATGCTTACTTTTAATTTACCCTAGGTGGTATGCCAAGAGATTTTTACATCCTGATGTCGTTGCCCGGTATGACTACATATTTATCTGGGATGAGGATCTAGGTGTTCAACATTTCAATGCAGAGGAGTAAGCACTACACCCTTGTTTCCTTTGCTTGTCACCCTAGTGTTCCTTCTGAGGCAGATAATTTCAATACAACTCTTTTTTCAGGTACATCAAGCTTGTTAGGAAGCATGGGCTGGAGATCTCTCAACCTGGTTTGGAACCTGATAGAGGTCTGACATGGCAAATGACTAAGCGGCGTGGTGATCGAGAAGTTCACAAGTGAGTTCTAGAACATACTCCCTCTAAAGAAATATAAGAGCGTTTAGATCACTACTTTAGTGATCTAAATGCTCTTATATTTCCTTACGGATGGAGTATATTCTTGTTGATGCTTAACCATCACCCACCTATAACAGTTCCTTATGTGACATTTTGCTTTATACAGAGTAACTGAGGAGAGGCCAGGCTGGTGTTCCGACCCCCATCTGCCACCGTGTGCAGCGTAGGGGCCAAATTGTTTATTGTTAATTTATCTTGGTCTGTCAAAATTTGTTTTAACATTCAATTTGATGTGCAGATTCGTAGAAATTATGGCAACTGTTTTCTCTAGGGATGCATGGCGTTGTGTATGGCATATGATTCAGGTTGAGTGTCATTTAGATCTCTTAGCTAGTCATCCTGTTTGAAGTTGTATGCTTACACTTCTACACTATTTTCTGCAGAACGACTTGATCCATGGATGGGGTCTCGATTTTGCTCTTAGGAAATGTGTGGAGGTATTATTTTTTGCTAATTATATCAATTATACATGTTGCTCTCTTGAAAGTGATCACTGTACATTTAAGTTAACCTCCTAAAGGTCTAGGATAGCTTAAATTGATTGCTAGGGACCCTGTGGAATAAGGGTGTATAAAGCAATTCATAGGAAGTTTGGTGGTTTTATTCCTTCGATCCAAAATGAGTTCCATAGAAAGAAAGATAATCCTATGGATTGTAATCCTACAAAATCCCTTCGATCCAAGGGGGTAGTCTGCATGATTAACTATTTGATGACATTTTCATAGAAGGCTAGCACCATTCACAACAGTTATATCAACAATAACTTTAAGGAGCTGTAGTTATGTGTTTCTCACTTTACATGCTTTTTCCAACCATCCATGTCTTACTGAGCTGAAACTGTTTTACTTGATCTTAAATTAAACAGCCAGCTCATGAGAAAATTGGAGTTGTTGATGCTCAGTGGATTGTTCATCAGGGTGTTCCATCACTTGGCAACCAGGTATAGGCACCGTTTCATCTCACCTATCACTCTATGCCATCACTTGTTTCCTAACCCTGTAGTATTCTTTCCTGGCAGGGCAAGTCGGAGAATGGAAGAGCACCATGGGAAGGGGTAAGCTAAATCTTATTGATTTCATCATGTATTATTCACATTTCAGTGTGAATTTCTATGTACACGAATTCTGAACTCCACGCCACGACACAATCCATTTATGCATGTGGATTTACACTTACCGTCATACTCCACTTGTTTGGTGCGCGCCACAGGTAAGAGGACGGTGTAGAAAAGAGTGGGGGATATTCCAGGCAAGGTTGGCCGATGCTGAGAAGAAGTATTACTTGGATCAAGGGATCACGCCGCCGAATTCGACTTCAGTCTAGACGAAATCACACGGTGCACAGGAACCATGTTAGGTTTCTGTTGAGGAAACCTGGCCCTTACGTGCTCAGTATTGTTCATGAATAGCAGCTACCTACTAGTATAGCCGAAGCTCCCGGGCCAGATCTGTACATGGGTTACCCACTTACCACGACGACCATCAAGAGCATGTTGCAGAGAGAGACGCATGCTAATAATCAGACTTGTGTACCACGTAGTAAATTATTGTACCGATGCCACTTATGGTGGATTCAGAATATCAGCTAGAAGTACATCTTATTTAGACACTTTTGCAATGCAAAGGTCCACCAAATACTGGCATGCATACACATGCAGGAGCATGTGAGCAGATACGTATCACTGCAGGTAGGATTGTATCAGGCTGGTAGTCGTCGCAGGTGGGAAGGACGCAGGAGCTCAGTAGTAGCTGTGCTTCATGGGCTGCGCCCACCTGCCGCCGTAGCCGCCGCCGCCGGAGTACCCCTGGGTGGTGGAGCTCTCGTACGCCTCGTACTGGCTCCCGCCGCCGAGCTGCTGGCGGCGCTCGTAAGCGGAGTAGTACTGCGTGCCGCCGGGCATGGTGCTGCCGGCGGCGTATTTATGCATGCCGTATCCGCCGCCCAGCACCTCCTCCTCTTCGCAGTCGCTCTCCTCCTCGCTGTCTTCGTCGCTCTCGCACCCCTGGCTGTAGTTGTACTTCTGCTGCTTCTCCATCTCACGGCGTTGGACAAGAGCGTCATACCCTGCCACGTCGCCGCCGCCGCACCCTTGCTGTGACGGGTACGCATTGTACCCGCCGACGTAGCTCCCCTGCTTCTTCTGGACAAGCGAGTCATACCCGGCGACGCCGCCGTCGCGCCCTTGCTGGTACGACGCCTTCTGCCCGCCATAGGCGCCGTGCTGGAAAGCAGAGTCGTAGCCTCCGGCCATCTGCCTGCCGCCGTAGCCGTGCTTCGTCTGCTTCGCGCCGCCGTACTGGAAAGCAGCGTCGTACCCTCCGCCATCAGCGCCATGCCCGTAAGCCTTCTGCCCACCGCCGTAGCCGTGCTTCTGCGCCGCGCTGCCGTGGTGGGCGCCGCCATACCCTCCGGCGTCGCTCCCGTGCTGGTACTCCTTCTGCTCGCCGTAGCCGTAGCCGTGGCCGTGCTTCTGCACCGAGCTGTCGTGGTGGACGGCGTCGTACCCTCCCGCTGCAGCGCCGTGCTGGTACGCCTTCCCATGCTCGCCGTAGCCGTGCTTCTTCCCGGCGCCGTAGCTGTCGTGGTGGAGGGCGGCGGTGGCGCTCCCATGCTCGCCGTACCCATGCTTCTGGTTCTGGACCTTGCTGTCGTACGCCTTGTGCTCGCCGTAGCCGTGCTTCTGGACCTTGCTGTCGTACGCGGTCTGCTCGCCGTAGCCGTGCTTCTGGACCTTGCTGTCGTACGCGGTCTGCTCGCCGTAGCCGTGCTTCTGGACCTTGCTGTCGTACGCGGTCTGCTCGCCGTAGCCGTGCTTCTGGACCTTGCTGTCGTAAGCCTTCTGCTCGCCGTAGCCGTGCGCCTTCTCGCCGTAGCCATGCTTCTGGACCTTGCTGTCTTGGTGGTACGCTGTATGCTCGCCGCCGTAGCCGCTCTTCTGGACCTTGCTGTCCTGGTGGTGACCACCGTACGCCTTCTGCTCGCCGTAGCCGTGCTTCTGCGCCGAGCTGTCATGGTGGGCCTCAGCTCCATAAGCCTTCTGCTCACCATAGCCATGCTTCTGCTCACCATAGCCATGCTTCTGCGTGGCGCCGGCGCTGTCGTGGCTGACGGCGTCGTAGGCTCCATGCTGGTACGACGACGCCTTCTGCCCGCCGTAGCCGCCGTGCTTCTGCACGGAGCTTTCGTGGTGGTGAGCGCTGTACCCTCCGGCGCCGCTCTCATGCTGGTACGACGACGCCTTCTGCTCGCCGTAGCCGCCGTGCTTCTGCCCGGCGTTGTCACGGACGAGGGCGTCGAAGCCTCCGACGTCGCCCCCGTACGCCTGCTGCCCGTAGGCATGCTTCTGCACTTCGGCATCCTCAGAGCACAGCTCCGTGAGGGAGGCCGTCTTCTGCACGGCGGCGCCGTTGTACCCCGCCTGCTTCTCGTTGAGGCTCATGTGGCTGATCTCCGTCAAGACGGTGGTCACGGAGTCAGGGCTCTGGGTGTGGTAGCTTATCACCGGCTTGCTCTGGCCGTAGCCGCCGCCGAAGCCCAAAGCACGCTTGACGATGGACATGGCTGCTTGCTTGCTTGGGCTCCTGGCTACTTGCTCTTACTACTACGGCTTGGCTTGCTTAGTTGTTTTGCTAGTTGCTTTGTGGCGGTGTATGTGGCCATGGGAGGTAGGGTTTTATAGGCGCCGTGGCGAGGGTGGGAGCCATAGCATTTGTGCCTGGTATGGTAGCAGATGGATATATGCTCTAAACTTTATATCTGGTCAAGCATCTAGTGATTCGAACCTAATTTCCGTGCCTGGCGGGAATGTAAATTTCCAAGCATCCTCGCCAAATTTCGAAGCATCTTGTATATATATGTCCAAATTTCCAAGCATCTTGTAATTATTGTTGGAAGATAAAGCTAAGATCCTATTCGCGAGCCATATTTGATGTCCTGTTTTCTTCCCAAGCCTGGTGGGGATGCTTACTTATCGTATCTTACAGTAAGTGATTTGATAATTTGTGCTAACGTGTCACAAAAATAGATTTTCTTTCTTTCGAAAAGAGGGTAGAAACCCCAGGCCCTGCATTGATAGATGTATGCAACATTCTATTATCACATAGTAGTTTTTAAGTAGCCAATATCGCAAAATGGAGGACAAGATCAAACTAAACCGGGGGCATCCAAGAGCTCCTGTGCATTTTCCACCTTATGTGTCGCTGTTCTAATCAACTAGCACAATATCCGTGCGTTGCTACGGAGCCATAAAAACAACGATGAGATACTACCGGGTTAGGAAATCATCAAAATATGATGATGTCTTACATCTGTTGCATGGTTTATGATTAAAAGGGGAGGTCGTGTTGTAGTCAATGATGATTTTTAAGCGACTATTGTAGGTCCTTTGCAAGATTTACAGCAAGATAAAATTTTAAATTTTAAAACATAGGCGAATGGACGTGAGTAATTTGAATACACAAGATCGTGGACTTGGTAGGAGGACAACGTCTATGACCACGTTAAAATTCAATGTGTTCTCTCTTTTTTTCTATGCTATAGAATTGGAAAAATTGATTGAGTAGAGAAGTTAAAATAAAGACCATGATGTTGAATTGGAATCGCACGCATTTATAATTTGTTTTTTTATAACAATGTTATGCTCATATTAGGGTAACAGTGTATTTGTTTATCTGAGATGGGATAGGTCACACAATAGTAAGAGCATCTCTAGTGGCTTGTGCAAATGGTGGTCTATGCCAAATTTAGACTACCACATGCCAAAAAACGTCTTCAGTGGCTTGTCTATTGCGTCGTCTAAAATTTAGACAATGTCCAAACTAGCTACTAGTCGCCCACATTTGGACAACCAAGCCACAATGTCCAAACCAAAAATGCTGGCTCATGAGCTCGTCCATGCACCAATTTGGAGCAATTGGAGGACGTCGGCAGGGAGGCGGCCGCGCCGGCGCTGGTCACGGAGGCTGTTGCGCCTGGACTGCCGCCTCATCAGGGGTGAACCTGTTGCTATTGTTTATTTCTCGTAAATCATATAGGGTGTTGCTAGTGCTGAACCTAAAATAATTTCGCGGCTGGTTTATTTTCTCCTTTGTATGTCTTGCATATGAAAAAAATAAATGAGAACAACTCAGAAATGACCAACATAAGATTTTTAGAAAATATAGCTGCTATAAGATACTATTAAAATATAAGAGAGAATATAGACATCATGTATATAGACAATCCACTGGAAAACTTAGGTTGTCTAAAAGAGAATCTTTTTACAACATTGTGTATATGTAGATATAGACCATCAAATTTAGACAAGCCACTAGAGATGCTCTAATATTTGTTTATTATGCAATCTAAACAATTCAAGAAAAACATTTGTTTATTATATCTTTTAAAAGGTTGCTAGTCTCTCATGTGATAGAAGTGCATTGCTTATTTGGATGGTCTCATATGTGAACTCACCACCGACTCTAACGTTTATAAGTAGGAAAGATGTGTTGTAACTCGAGTGACCGTCACCAACAGTTGTACTTAGAGTCCATGCATGCCCAGTTCTTCTCCCACCGATGATAAGACCACACACATAGCCAATTGATTGACAAGGCTTAGGGAAGATTCAACCCTATGCATTGGCCATCTCAGCAATCACCTAGGACAGGGCTAGTACATTCTTTCAAAAGGAAACAACAAATGAGAATGACACTGAATTGCGGTACATGGAAGCAACTTTGGAGAAGGAATTATCCTGATATTCCACCAATCCGTGAGAGAAGGTATAGCAAAGTAAGGTACTTTGCCAGTCTAATACTTTCTAAGGGCTTATGTTAGCCTTTTGACTTGTATCCTGTATTTGTTCAGTGCAATCTGTGTTAGCTTTGTTCTGAGCTATATCCATGTACACGAATTTCCAAGTACCTGAATTCTGAACTTCACGCCACGACTCAATCCAATTATGCATGTGGATTTACACACTGTTATTATCACACTTGTTTGGCGGCGCGCCACAGGTAAGAGGACGGTGTAGAAAAGAATAGGCAAGGCTGGCCGATGCCGAGAAGAAGTATTACTTGGATCAAGGGATCACGCCGCCAAATCCGACATCGGTTTAGGCGAGAAGTGACACGGCGCGCAGGAACCATGTTATGTTAGGTTTCTTTCAGGAAACCTGGTCTAAGAGCATGTCTAGTAGAACCCTCAAACCCTTAAAATAGTTACCCGCAAAAAAAATCCTTAAAATAGTTTTAAGGGTTGAGAAGTGTCAGTTTTTGTTTTTTTAGGGTTGAAAAACAGGGGCAAAGACTATCCCAATCTTTAAATCTATCATTTGACATCTCATAATTTATGACTACAAAAACACAATCAACCTCAAACAAACTATCAAATGACAATCATTGATGCATGGTTTAATAGTTTATATCATAAAATCATCGTCTTCCTCCTCTCATCGGCACCATCACCAAAAAGTTGCACCTCGGCGCCATCTCCTAGACCACATTCGGGCTCCATCAAGCATCTCCATAGGCGCCGGCGGAGTCGTCCACACCGCCATCGCCACAACTACTCATCGGAGTGTCACCTCGAAAAGTAAAGGACGCACCACGGAACATCCTCTTCCTCTCCGCGATGTCCTCCTTGTAGTCCTTCCACCATTGCAATTGGTCTTGATCCATGTCCTTCTTGGACATCATCATGTGCTCCTTCTCTTCCACCATGAGTTCCTTCCATACCTTTGCCTCTTTGAGCTTGATCATCCTCTCCTCCAAGTCGGCCTTGCGCTTTGCTTCTTCACGCTTTGCTTCAGCTTGTGCAAGCTTGACCTCTTTCTTCTTCTCGGTGATAAGAAGCTTCATCTTCATTGTCTTCGTTGTCAATTCCTCTCTTGCCTTCATCATGTGCTCCATCTTCTCCCTTAGGCTTGACGCCTCTCCTTCCATCTTCACCCTTAGCTTGCCCTTCTTGTATCCCTCGGGCTTGCCCAAGTTCCTCTCCTCCTCATCTTCACTATCATCCATCCTAAGCATTGCCGACTTCTTGCATGTGGTCTCTTGATCCCTCAACTTCCACTTGTCAAAGGTTTGAAGAATTGCCCAAGCATGCTTAAATGGGAATGGCTTGCCCTTGGAAGCGGCCATCTCCTTGTACCTCATGCCGGCAATTGTCTCCTATCAACCACACATAATCACATAAGAACCCACCAATAGCATAGTACACACACATAATCAAAATAGTGAAGAGATATGTACTCACATAGTCATTCTCCACGGTTCCACTAGGTGGTGCATCCCTCACTTGGTCCATGGCCGCACTCCAACGAGCACAAGCGGGCTTCATCAACTCCCACCGGCCTTGAAGCGACCGGTAAGTGCGAGAGATGAACCCACTATTCTTCGGCTTGATCCTACAATAGGTGTCCTCAATCCTTTGCCAATACCGTTTACCGGTTTGATCGGTGCCGGTGCTTGCATCCATCCCCACAGCTGCCCAAGAACGAACCAAGAGGATATGTTCCGCCTCGGTGTAGTTTGTCGACCGCGCGTGTGGGCAGGAAGCGGCGGTGAATGCCTCCTCCCCTATCTTGGCCACCTCCTCCTCGTCATCCCTGTCATCCTCCTCATCTTCCTCATCTTCCTCCAAGTCGTCACCAACCCTAAAGGGGTCTAGAGGCGGAGCTCCGAGGTCCACCTCCGCGTTTTGGAGGAGGTCCATGAACGAGGATGGGCTTGCCATTTCCTCGAACACCTCGTGCGCGGCGGGAGGAGGTTCGGCGACGGCGGCGGGCGGGGCTGCGGGCTTCTTCCGCGGCTTGTTCACTGTCGGGGACGAGCTGGCGACCTTGGAGGCCGCCCCTCGCGGCCCACGAGAGGCCGCCTTCGGCCGGCTCTTCTTGGGGGCGGGCGCGGCGGCGGGGGCGGGCGCCGGGGCGGGGACCGTTGGAAATATGCCCTAGAGGCAATAATAAATTAGTTATTATTATATTTCCTTGTTCATGATAATAGTTTATTATCCATGCTAGAATTGTATTGATGGGAAACTCAGATACATGTGTGGATACATAGACAACACCATGTCCCTAGTAAGCCTCTAGTTGACTAGCTCGTTGATCAATAGATGGTTACGGTTTCCTGACCATGGACATTGGATGTCATTGATAACAGGATCACATCATTAGGAGAATGATGTGATGGACAAGACCCAATCCTAAGCATAGCACAAGATCGTGTAGTTCGTATGCTAAAGCTTTTCTAATGTCAAGTATCATTTCCTTAGACCATGAGATTGTGCAACTCCTGGATACCGTAGGAATGCTTTGTGTGTACCAAACGTCACAATGTAACCGGGTGGCTATAAAGGTGCACTACGGGTATCTCCGAAAGTGTCTGTTGGGTTGGCATGAATCGAGACTGGGATTTGCCACTCCGTGTGACGGAGAGGTATCTCTGGGCCCACTCGGTAGGACATCATCATAATGTGCACAATGTGATCAAGGAGTTGATCACGGGATGATGTGTTACGGAACGAGTAAAGAGACTTGCCGGTAACGAGATTGAACAAGGTATCGGGATACCGATGATCGAATCTCGGGCAAGTACTATACCGGTATACAAAGGGAATTGAATACGGGATTGATTGAATCCTTGACATCGTGGTTCATCCGATGAGATCATCATGGAACATGTGGGAGCCAACATGGGTATCCAGATCCCGCTGTTGGTTATTGTCCGGAGAGTTGTCTTGGTCATGTCTGCATGGTTCCCGAACCCGTAGGGTCTACACACTTAAGGTTCGGTGACGCTAGGGTTGTAGAGATATTAGTATGTGGTAACACGAAAGTTATTCGGAGTGCCGGATGAGATCCCGGACGTCATAAGAAGTTCCGGAATGGTCCGGAGGTAAAGATTTATATATAGGAAGTCCAGTTTCGGCCACTCGGAAAGTTTTGGGGGTCATCGGTATTGTACCGGGACCACCACAAGGGTCCCGGGTGTCCATCGGGTGGGGCCACCTATCCCGGAGGGCCCCATGCCACCTATCCCGGAGGGCCCCATGGGCTTAAGGGGCGTGGGAACTAGCCCCTGGTGGGCTGGTGCGCCCCCCCTTGGGCCTCCCATGCGCCTAGGGTTGGAAACCCTAAGGGGTGGGGGCTCCTCCACTTGGCTTGGAGGCCAAGCCACCCCTAGGGCTGCCGCCCCCCTCCCTAGATGGGATCTACAAGGGGCCGGCGCCCCCCTAGGCCCCTATATATAGTGGAGGGGAGGGAGGGCAGCCGCACCTGAAGACCTGTCGCCTCCCTCCCTCCCGTGACACCTCTTCCTCCCCGCTTGTGCTTGGCGAAGCCCTGCCGGGATCCCGCTACTTCCACCACCACGCTGTCGTGCTGCTGGATCTCCATTAACCTCTCCTTCCCTTGCTGGATCAAGAAGGAGGAGACGTCTCTCCCAACCGTATGTGTGTTGAACGCAGAGGTGCCGTCCGTTCGGCGCTAGGATCATCGGTGATTTGGATCACGACGAGTACGACTCCATCAACCCTGTTCTCTTGAACGCTTATGCTCGCAATCTACACGGCCTAGTTGACTCGGATCATGTATCACTTAGATGACTAGAGGGATGTCTGTCTGAGTGGGAGTTCATTAAACAATCAGATGAACTTAATTATCATGAACGTAGTCAAAAGATCTTTGCAAATTATGTTGTAGCTTACGCTTTAGTTCTACTATTTAAGATACGTTTCTAGAGAAAATTTAGTTGAAAGTTGACAGTAGCAATTATGCGGACTGGGTCCGTATTCTAAGGATTGTCCTCATTGCTGCACAGAAGGCTTATGTCCTTAATGCACCGCTCGGTGTGCTGAACCTCGAGCGTCGTTTGTGGATGTTGCGAACATCTGACATACACGTTTTGATGACTACGTGATAGTTCAGTGCGTAATGTTAAACAGTTTAGAATTGAGGCACCGAAGAGTTTTTTGAAACGTCGCAGAACATATGAGATGTTCCAAGAGCTGAAATTGGGATTTCAGGCTCGTGCCCACGTCAAGAGGTGTAAGACCTCCGACAAGTTTCTTAGCCTGCAAACTAAGGGAGAAAAGCTCAATCATTGAGCATGTGCTTAGATTGTCTGAGTACTACAATCACTTGAATCGAGTGGGAGTTAATCTTCCAGATGAGATAGTGATGGTTCTCCATGGTCACTGCCACCAAGCTATTAGAGCTTCGTGATGAACTATAACATATCAGGGATAGACATGATGATCCTTGAGCAATTCGCGATATTTGACACCGCGAAAGTAGAAATCAAGTAGGAGCATCAATTGTTGATGGTTAATAAAACCACTAGTTTCAAGAAGGGCAAGGGCAAGAAGGGATACTTCATGAAACGGCAAATCAGTTGCTGCTCTAGTGAAGAAACCCAAGGTTGAACCCAAAAACCCGAGACTAAGTGCTTTTGTAATGAGGGGAACAGTCACTGAAGCAGAACTACCCTAGATACTTGGTAGATGAGAAGGCTGGCAAGGTTGACAGAAGTATATATAGGATATACATTATATTAAATGTGTATATATAGGATATACATTATATTAAATGTGTACTTTACTAGTAATCCTAGTAGCACCAGGGTATTAAGATACCGGTTCGGTTGCTAAGTGTTAGTAACTCGAAATAAAAAGCTATGGAAAAAATGGAGACTAGCCAAAGGTGAGACGACGATATGTATTGGAAGTGTTTCCAAGGTTGATGTGATCAAGCATCGCCTGCTCCCTCTACCATCGAGATTAGTGTTAAACCTAAATAATTGTTATTTGGTGTTTGCGTTGAGCATAGACATGATTGAATTATGTTTATCGCAATACGGTTATTCATTTAAGGAGAATAATGGTTACTCTGTTTATTTGAGTAATACCATCAATGGTATTGCACCTAAAATGAATGGTTTATTGAATCTCGATCGTAGTGATACACATGTTCATGCCAAAAGATATAAGATAATAATGATAGCACCACATACTTGTGGCACTGCCATTTGAGTCATGTTGGTATAAAACGCATGAAGAAGCTCCATATTGATGGATCTTTGGACTCACTCGTTTTTGAAAAGATTGAGACATGCGAACCATGTCTATTGGTAGATATGCATGAAGAAACTCCATACAGATGGATTGTTTGGGCTCACTTGATTTTGAATCACTTGAGACATGCAAATCATACCGCATGGGCAAGATGACTGAAAGGCCTCGTTTTCAGTAAGATGGAACAAGAAAGCAACTTGTTGGAAGTAATACATCTTGATGTGTACAGTCCAATGAGCGCTGAGGCATGTAGTGGATACCGTTATGTTCTTACTTCACAGATGATTTGAGTAGATGCTGAGTATATTTACTTGATGAATCACGAGTCTGAATTATTGAAAGGTTCAAGTAATTTCAGGGTGAAGTTGAAAGATCGTCGTGACAAGAGGATAAAATATCTATGATATGATCATAGAGATGAATATCTGAGATACGAGGTTGGCATACAATTAAGAAATTGTGGAAATTGTTTCACAACTAATACCGCCTGGAACACCATAGTGTGATGGTGTGTCCGAACATCATAACTGCACCCTAATTGGATATGATGCATACCATGATGTTTCTTATCAAATTACCACTATCGTTTATAGGTTAGGCATTAGAGACAACCGCATTCACTTTAAATAGGGCACCACACAATTCCGTTGAGATGACACCATATGGTTTAGAGAAACCTAAGCTATCGTTTCTTAAAAGTTTGGGGCTACGACGCTTATGTGAAAAGGTTTCAGGCTGATAAGCTCGAACCCAAAGCGGATAAATGCATCTTCATAGGACACCCAAAAACAGTTGGGTATACCTCCTGTCTTAGATCCGAAAGCAATAGGGATTGTTTCTTTAATCGGGTCCTTTCTCGAGAAAAAGTTTCTCTCGAAAGAATTGAGTGGGAGGATGGTGGAGACTTGATGAGGTTATTGAACCGCCACTTCAACTAATGTGTAGCAGCGCACAGGAAGTTGTTCCTGTGGCAACTACACCAATTGAAGTGGAAGCTTATGATAGTGATCATGAAACTTCGGATCAAGTCACTACCAAACCTCATAGGTCGACAAGGATGTATACTACTTCAGAGTGGTACGTAATCCTGTCTTGGAAGTCATGTTGCTAGACAACAATGAACCTACTAGCTATGGAGAAGCGATGGTGGGCCCGGATTCCGACGAATGGCTCGAGGCCATAAAATCCGAGAGAGGATCCATGTATAAAACAAAGTATAGACTTTGAAAGAACTACTTGATGGTCATAAGTCTGTTGGGTGCAGATGGATTTTAAAAGGAAGACGGACAATGATGGTAAATGTCACCATTTTTTGACCGAAAATTTGTCTTAAAAAAAGTCAAAGAGTGATTTTATTTTTGTGAGATTTTTCTCACAAGTATAATAGAAGGTCAAGTTTATTATAAATATATTTTTAGATTTTTTATTTTTTGTTGAATTGCTAAAATGAAATAATCCATATAGGGTACCCAGGAAGCAAACGTTCCCGCGTCCAGGGCTAGATCTATACATGGGTTACCACTTACCACGACGACCATCAAGAGCATGTTGCAGAGTGAGGCGCATGCTAATAATCAAACTTGTGTGCGGTAAATTATTGTACCGATGCCACTTATGGTGGATGCAGAATATGAGTTAGAAGTACATCTTATTTAGACACTTTTGCAATGCAAAGGTCCACCAAATACTGGCATGCATACACATGCAGGAGCATGTGAGCAGATAGGTGTCACCGTAGGTAGGATTGTATCACACTGGCAGTCGCATGTGGGCACGACCGCACGACGCAGGAGCTCAGTAGTAGCTGTGATTCTTGGGCTGTGCGCACCCGCCGCCATAGCCGCCGCCGCCGAGCTGCTGGTGGCGCTCGTACGCCGCGTAGTACTGCGTGCCGCCGGGCGCCGCAAGGCCCACCACCTCCTCCTCTTCGCAGTCGCTCTCCTCCTCGCTCTCTTCGTCGCTCTCACACCCCTGGTTGAACCGCTGCTTCTCTCGCTCACGGCGTTGGGCAAGATCATCATACCCTGCGACGCCGCCGACGTCGCACCCTTGCTGCGGGCCTGCATTTTGCAGGCCGCCGTAGCCCCCGTGCTGCTTCTGGACGAGCGTGTCGTACCCGGCGACGCCGGCGGCGCACCCTTTGTACGACGCGTTCTGCGCCACGCCCCCGTTGTAGAAAGTGGTGTTACTGGTGTACCCTCCGTACCCTCCGGCGTCGGCACCGTGCTGGTAAACCATCTGCCCATTGCCGTAGCCGTGCTTCGTCTGCTTCGCGCCGCCGTGGTGGAAAGCAGCGTCGTACCCTCCGGCATCAGCATCGTGCGCGTAAGCCTTCTGCCCAGCTCCGTAGCCGTGCTTCTGCGTCACGCTGCCGTGGTGGACACCGCCGTACCCTCCGGCGTCGCTCCCGTGCTGGTACGCCTTCTCCCCGTAGCCGTGCTTCTTCACCGAGCTGTCGTGGTGGACGCCGTCGTACCCTCCCGCTGCAGCGCCATGCTGGTACTGCTCGCCGCCGTAGCCGTGCTTCTTCACGGCGCCGTAGCTGTCGTGGTGGAGGGCGGCGGCGGCGCTCCCATGCTCGTACGCCTTGTGCTCGCCGTAGCCGGGCTTCTGGACCGTGCAGTCCACGTACGTCTGCTCGCTGTAGCCGTGCTTCTGGACCTTGCTATCGTACGCCTTCTGCTCGCCGTAGCCGTGCGCCTTCTCGCCGTAGCCATGCTTCTGGACCTTGCTGTCCTGGTGGAGAGCGGTGTACCCCTTGAGATTGCCTTCATGCTGGTACGCCGTATGCTCGCCGCCGTAGCCGCTCTTCTGGACCTTGCTGTCCTGGTGGTGACCACCGTACGCCTTCTGCTCACCGTAGCCATGCTTCTGCGCCGAGCTGTCATGGTGGGCTTCAGCTCCATGATGGTAAGCCTTCTGCTCACCGTAGCCATGCTTCTGCTTCGTGGCGCCGGTGCTGTCGTGGCTGATGGCGTCGTAGCCTCCATGCTGGTACGACGACGCTTTCTGCCCACCGTAGCCGCCGTGCTTCTGCACGGAGCTTTTGTGGTGGTGAGCGCTATACCCTCCGGCGCCGCTCTCATGCTGGTACGACGACGCCTTCTGCTCGACGTAGCCTCCGACGTCGCTCCCGTACGCCTGCTGCCCGTAGCCGTGCTTCTGCACTTCGGCATCCTCAGAGCACAGCTCCGTCAGGGAGGCCGTCTTCTGCACGGCGCCGGCGCCGTTGTACGCCGCCTGCTTCCCGTTGAGGCTCATGTGGCTGATCTCCGTCACGACGGTGGTCACGGAGTCAGAGTTCTGGGTGTGGTAGCTTATCACCGGCTTGCTCTGGCCGTAGCCGCCGCCGAAGCCCAAAGCACGCTTGACGATGGACATGGCTGCTTGCTTTCTCTTACCACTACGGCTAGCTTGCTTGGTTTGCCAGTTGCTTTGTGCTGGTGTGCCTCTGTGGCCTTGGGAGGTACGGTTTTATAGGCGCCGTGGCGAGGGTGGGAGCCATAGCATTTGTGCCTGGTATGGTAGCAGATGGATATGTGCTCTAACTTTATATCTGGTCAAGCATCTAGTGATTCGAACCTAATTTCCATGCATCTTGTATGTATGTCCAAATTTACAAGCATCCTCGCCAAATTTCCAAGCATCTTGTATGTATGTCCAAATTTCCAAGCATCTTGTGATTAATGGAAGATAAGGCCAAGATCCTATTCGCGAGCCATATTTGATGGTCTATTTTCTTCCCGGGCCTGGCGGGGATGCTTACTTATCATATCTTATAGTGAAATGATTTGAAAATTTGTGCTAACGTGCCAAAAAATAGATTTTTTTTCTTTCGAAAAGAGTATAGAAACCACAGGCACTGCATGGATAGACATATGCAACATTCTATTATCGCATTTTTTTTTAATAATCCAAGATCATAAAATGGAGGAAAAGATCAATTAAACCCATAACAAGGTTGAAACAACAAAAAGAACACATGATCATGATGCCTCATGTGTCACTAATCTAATTACTGTGTTGTAACCCGATGACCATCTCCCAGCGGTTGCACCCGGAGTCCATGCATGCTAAATTCTCCTCCCCCCGAAGATAGGACTACACATGTAGCCAATTGGTTGCCAGGGTTTAGAGAAGGTTCAACCCTAGTCTTTTGTATTCGCCATCTCAAGAGTCACCGAGAGACTCCTTGTTCTAGCCCAGAGGCATGATTCATCGATAATCAACTGATACAACTTATACACCAACTGGCATCTTGCATTGAAAATCCATTCAGTTTTTCTAAAGGAAACAACAAATGAGAATGACCAATGAATTGTGGTACATGGAAGCAACCTTTGAGAAGGAATTATCCTGACATTCCCCTAATATGCGAGAGATGAGGTAGCAAAGTTAGGTGCCTGCCTAGCCTCTTCCACAATCCAATAGAAAATTGACACGAGGTGAGTAAATGGCATGCCGTTTCTATCCTGTTGAAACAAAGTTGACAACAACTACGACGTGGCCAAACCCTTTCCTCAAGATTGAAAGGAGCTAAACTCTTCCCTTGTCCAGGTGAAAATCTTGCATTTAAGCGGAGCAAAATATGTACCGAATAAGGTTGCTGAAATCAATCAAGTGCAAGCCAAATAACTGAAATATGCATGCAATTTTTGTCGAATAGATCCCAATTTTAGAGCATCCTTTTTTATATCATGGTGAGTTCATGAAGGGAAGTCTGAGGGAGATCATTTTTCATGAACTTCGTCTAGGCATCATCATTAAGAGCATTAGCCCCCGAGATATTCCTTTTAGTAAAACACTTTAGAAGGTTTGGCACGGCAATCGCAAAAGGCATCCCCAAGAGCCACCGATCATACCAAAGTTTTGTAGTCATGCCATCGCCCATATTCGCATAAGTGTTTAAGATGCTTTCAGTTGCATCATCAACAGGGAGGGCGGTCCCATGCCTCGGCTTGTCAGGTTGCATCTAGTATTGACACCACCTATGAAGCTTCAGACATTGCTTTGGGCTCTGGTAGAAGGAATTTCAAGCCCGCTTAACTCCTTTGGCCGACATACATTGGTCGAACGCACATGACACCTCCCGCCATTGGTTGCTTTAGACCCCCCCCCCCCCCGGCGCCCCCCACACACACAAAAAGAAAGTTCATCTCAACCTTCTCAATTAACCAAAGAGGCCACTCAATGATCATCATAGTGCTAGGCCATAGATGGTTCCTCTCTTAAGCCGATGAGAGGAACCATCTATGGCCTAGAACCCCTAAGCACACAAAAAGAATTCTGAGAACCAAAGCTCCTCTTTTCTCTTTAATATTAGCAACTGCGAGCAATGGTAGGTATTGAGAACTTGTTGATGAAGACACAAGTGCTCGTGCTTTGTAAAATTCTCAGCAAGCAAGAACATATCACTGCACACAGTTGGTGGGCACACTAGGTGATACGTCTCCAACGTATCTATAATTTTTTATTGTTCCATGCTATTATATTATCTGTTTGGATGTTTAACGGGCTTTATTATGCACTTTTATATTATTTTTGGGACTAACCTATTAACCAAAGGCCCAGTGCAAATTCTTGTTTTTTTGCCCATTTCAGTGTTTCGCAGAAAAGGAATATCAAACGGAATCCAAGCGGAATAAAACCTTCGGGAGAGTTATTTTTGGAAAAAACGCAATCCAGGAGACTTGAAATGGACGTCAAGGAAGCAACGAGGCGGCCACGAGGCAGGGAGGCGCGCCCAGGGGGGTAGGCGTGCCCCCCACCCTCATGGGCCCCTCGTGGCTCCACCGACCTACTTCTTTCACCTATATATACTCATATACCCCGAAAACATCCGAGAGCACCACGAAACCCTATTTCCACCGCCGCAACCTTCTGTACCCGTGAGATCCCATCTTGGGGCCTTTTCCGGCGCACCTCCGGAGGGGGAATCGATCACGGATGGCTTCTACATCAACACCATAGCCTCTCCGATGATGTGTGAGTAGTTTATCACAGACCTTCGGGTCCATAGTTATTAGCTAGATGGCTTCTTCTCTCTCTTTGGATCTCAATACAAAGATCTCCTCAATTATCTTGGAGATCTATTCGATGTAATTCTTTTTGCGGTGTGTTTGTCGAGATCCGATGAATTGTGGGTTTATGATCAAGATTATCTATGAACAATATTTGACTCTTCTCTGAATTCTTTTATGCATGATTTAATATCTTTGCAAGTCTCTTTGAATTATCAGTTTGGTTTGGCCTACTAGATTGATCTTTCTTGCAATGGGAGAAGTGCTTAGCTTTGGGTTCAACCTTGCGGTGTCCTTTCCCAGCAGGGGCAGCAAGGCACGTATTGTATTGTTGCCATCGAGAATAAAAAGATGGGGTTTATATCATATTGCTTGAGTTTATCCCTCTACATCATGTCATCTTGCCTAATGCGTTACTCTATTCTTATGAACTTAATACTCTAGATGCATGCTGGATAGCGCTAGATGTATGGAGTAATAGTAGTATGTGCAGAATCGTTTTGGCCTACTTGTCGCGGACGTGATGCCTATATACATGATCATGCCTAGATATTCTCATAACTATGCGCTTTTCTATCAATTGCTCGACAGTAATTCGTTCACCCACCGTAATACTTGCTATCTTGAGAGAAGCCACTAGTGAAACCTATGGCCCCGGGTCTATCTTTCATCATATTATTTCCCTATCAATTTGCTATTTCTGCCGCCATTTATTTTGCAATCTTTACTTTCCAATCTATATCATAAAAATACAAAAAATATATTTATCTTATTATCTTTCTCAGATCTCACTTTTTCAAGTGGCAGTGAAGGGATTGACAACCCCTTTATCGCGTTGGTTTCAAGGTTCTTATTTGTTTGTGCAGGTACGAGGACTTGCGTGTAGTCTCCTACTGGATTGATACCTTGGTTCTCAAAAACTGAGGAAAATACTTACACTACTTTGTTGCATCACCCTTTCCTCTTCAAGGGAAAACCAACGCATGCTCAAGAGGTAGCAACAAGGATTTCTGGCGCCGTTGCCAAGGAGATCTACGCACAAGTCAACACATATCAAGTGATACGTCTCCAACGTATCTATAATTTTTATTGTTCCATGCTATTATATTATCCATCTAGGATGTTTTATATGCATTTATATGCTATTTTATATGATTTTTGGGACTAACCTATTAACCTAGAGCCTAGTGCCAGTTTCTGTTTTTTTTCCTTGTTTTCTAGTATCGCAGAAAAGGAAACCCAAACGGAGTCCAATTGACATGAAATTCAACGGAGATTGTTTTTGGACCAGAAGAAGCCCACGGAGTACCGGAGATGGGCCAGAAGAGTCCCGAGGCCACCACGAGGGTGGGGACGCACCCTAGCCCCCTGGGCGTGCCCCCTACCTCGTGGCCGCCTTAGAGACCCCCCTGACTTGTTCCCGATGCCAAAACCTCTTATATACACAGAAACTTCCTGAAAGAAACCTAGATCGGGAGTTTCGCCGCCACAAGCTTCTGTAGCCACCAAAAACCAATTAGGACCCTGTTCCGGCACCCTGCTGGAGGGGGGAGCCCTCACCGGTGGCCATTTTCATCACCCCGACGCTTTCCATGACGAGGAGGGAGTAGTTCACCCTCGGGGCTGAGGGTATGTACCAGTAGCTATGTGTTTGATCTCTCTCTCTCTCTCTCTCTCTCTCTCTCTCTCTCTCGTGTTCTTGAGATGGTACGATCTTTATGTATCGCGAGATTTGCTATTATAGTTGGATCTTATGATGTTTCTCCCCCTCTACTCTCTTGTAATGGATTGAGTTTTCCCTTTGAAGTTATCTTATCGGATTGAGTCTTTAAGGATTTGAGAACACTTGACGTATGTCTTGCATGTGCTTATCTGTGGTGACAATGGGATATCACGTGATTCACTTGATGTATGTTTTGGTGATCAACTTGCGGGTTCAGTTGAACTTATGCATAGGGGTTGGCACACGTTTTTGTCTTGACTCTCCGGTAGAAACTTTGGGGCACTCTTTGAAGTTCTTTGTGTTGGTTGAATAGATGAATCTAAGATTGTGTGATGCATATCGTATAATCATACCCACGGATACTTGTGGTGACATTGGAGTATCTAGGTGACATTAGGGTTTTGATAGATTTGTGTCTTAAGGTGTTATTCTAGTATGAACTCTATGATAGATCGAACGGAAAGAATAGCTTCGTGTTATTTTACTACGGACTCTTGAATAGATCGATCAAAAAGGATAACTTTGAGGTGGTTTCGTACCCTACCATAATCTCTTCGTTTGTTCTCCGCTATTAGTGACTTTGGAGCGACTCTTTGTTGCATGTTCAGGGAAGTTATATGATCCAATTATATTATTATTGTTGAGAGAACTTGCACTAGTGAAAGTATGAACCCTAGGCCTTGTTTTCTAGCATTGCAATACCGTTTACGCTCACTTTTATTACTTGTTACATTGCTTTTTTTATATTTTCGTATTATAAAAACCTATATCTACCATCCATATTGCACTTGTATCACCATCTCTTCGCTGAACTTGTGCACCTATACAATTTACCATTGTATTCGGTGTGTTGGGAACACAAGAGACTCTTTGTTATTTGGTTGCAGGGTTGTTTGAGAGAGACCATCTTCATCCTACGCCTCCCATGGATTGATAAACCTTAGGTCATCCACTTGAGAGAAATTTGCTATTGTCCTACAAACCTCTGCATTTGGAGGCCCAACAACGTCTACAAGAAGAAGGTTGTGTAGTAGACATCAAGCAGTTTCTGGCGTTGTTGCCGGGGAGGTTAGTGCTTGAAGGTATATCTTTAGATCTTGCAATCAAATCTTTTTGTTTCTTGTTTTATCACTAGTTTAGTCTATAAAAGAAAACTACAAAAAATATGGAATTGAGGGTGCCTCATATGCTTCATCTTTTTAATATCTTTCATGAAAATAAGGATTCCGATAATTGTGCCAAAATGCTAGAAGAAGAATGCATTAGAATGTTTGGCACTAAATCTTTGAATGATGAGCATGATTGCAATGTTATTAGTATGAACTCTTTGAATATCCATAGTACTAATGATGATTGCACTAGTCATGATGAAAATGTCTCTTATAAGCATGTCAATTTCTGTGAAGTGCATAGAGTTTGCAAGTACACACCAAATAGGGAAGATAGATTTTGCAAGAGGCATAAGTACTTAGAAACTAAATGGTTGCAAGAAAGGCTAGATGCTTGTGCTGAAAATTTAAAATTTCTTTGCCATCCTTGTGAACTTTGCAATGAACATGATCATTTAAATCCCCAATGCAAATTGTTTCATTATCGTATCGTGTCTAAAAATTGTGATGACTTGATTTCCCTTGCGCATCATAATGAACTTAGTTTGCTTGTGGGTTATGAAGAAATGAAATGTATAACTAAGGATATGCCAGAATTTGTCCTTGATAAAGTTCTTGATTTTGATCTAGAAGAAAATTTTTATGTATTGTGCGGTGTATTGCATTGAAAGTCCTTATATTGCCAATTACATACAGAAAAGAAAACAAATATAAGATGAAGAGAATACTAATGAAAGGGAAGAGATTTCCCAATATCCTCCTATTCTTTCTTATGACGAATCAGGTAACGAGGAGGAGCTTTCTATTCAACCAATCTCATTAATAAGGAGCTCCAAGAAGAGGATTAAACCCACACATGATGCGAAGAAGGAAAAGAAAAGATGGAGAAGCAAAGGTAAAAAGGTATCCCTCCCAAATGATGTTGTTTCCATTACTCATTGTGATGATGATAATTACTATACTATCATTGGTGCTATCCATACTATTAATGATGAGAGTGATTATGCTTATGATATGAAAAGTCCCAAGCTTGGGGATGCAATGTTTTATGAAGATGATATTTTTAGTCCCCCAAGTTTTGATGAGAATATTTATTATGATGAAAGCATGCCTCCTATCTATGATGATTATATTGATGAAAGTGGGTTTGGAAGAGTGTCAACTTTAGGAAGTAATGATCCCACTATTTTGAAGGGTGTTGAATCTTATTGTGACAATTATGAAAGTGGATTTGGAGAGGTCATGACTTTATTTAGTAATGATTCCACTATCTTGGAAGAGGTTTCAATTGATTATGATGAGAACAAAGTTGCTACTTATGATGATTATTGTGATGACACTTATGCTCTAAAAGGTAGTGATGATTATATTTATAAAACTTGTCATGATTATGATTACCCTTTTTCTAAACATTACTCTTTTAATATGGAAACAATTTATAGTATTCGAGTTTCTTATGATACTCCCACTATTCCGAATGAGAAGAATTTTGCTTATCTGGAGAGTAGTAAATTTTCTATGCTTGTAGATCATGGAAAGAATGATTTATGTGATGGTTATATTGTAGAATTTATTCACGATGCTACTGAAAATTATTATGAGGGAGGAATATATGCTTGTAGGAATTGCAATAACATCAAGTTTCCTCTCTACGTGTTGAAAATCTTGAAACTATACTTGTTTTGCTTTCCTATGCTAGTTGATTCTTGTTCCCATAAATTATTTGCTCACAAAATCCCTATGCATAGGAAGTGGGTTAGGCTTAAATGTTGAATCTTGTCATGAAAGATCAATTTTCCGGCCTTCCTAGTGAAGATGCCGCTACCCATCTAAACAACTTTGTTGATTTGTGTGATATGGAAAAGAAGAAAGATGTGGATAATGATATTGTTAAATTAAAGCTATTTCTGTTTTCACTTAGAGATCGTGCTAAAACTTGGTTTTCTTCTTTGCCTAAAAATAGTATTGATTCGTGGAATAAGTGCAAAGATGCTTTTATCTCTAAGTATTTTCCTCCCGCTAAGATCATCTCTCTTAGAAACGATACTATGAATTCTAAGCAACTTGATCATGAGCATGTTGCACAATCTTGGGAGAGGATGAAATTAATGATACGTAATTGCCCTACACATGGCTTGAATTTATGGATGATTAGACAAAAAATTATGCTGGATTGAATTTTTCTTCTAGAAATCTTTTAGATTCGGCCGCGGGAGGCACTTTTATGGAAATCACTTTAGGAGAAGCTACTAAACTCCTAGATAATATTATGGTTAATTATTCTCAATGGCACACCGAAAGATCTACTAGTAAAAAAGTTCATGCGATAGAAGAGATTAATGTTTTGAGTGGAAAGATGGATGAACTTATGAAATTGTTTGCTAATAAGAGTGTTTCTTCTGATCCTAATGATATGCCTTTGTCTACTTTGATTGAGAATAATAATGAATCTACGGATGTGAATTTTGTTGGTAGGAACAATTTTGGTAACAACGCTTATAGAGGAAACTTTAATTCTAAGCCATTCCCTAGAAATTCCTCTAACAATTATGGTGATTCCTACAACAACTTTTATGGAAATTTTAATAAGATGCCCTCTGATTTTGAGACTAGTGTTAAAGAATATGATTTCGCAAAAGAATTTCAATTCTTTGCTTGAAGAGAAACTGCCTAAGATTGATGAGTTGGCTAGGAACGTGGATAGAATTTCTCTTGATGTTGATTCTTTGAAACTTAGATCTATTCCACCTAAAATTGATATCAATGAGTCTCTCAAATCTATGATAATTTCCATTGATGAGTGCAAGGAAAGAACCGCTAGGATGCGTGCTAAAAAAAGATTGCTTTGTGAAAGCGTGTTCTTCTAGTTTTCATGATAATAAGGATGAAGATCTAAAAGCGATTGATGTGTCTCCTATTAAAAATTTGTTTTGCAATATGAATCTTGATAGTGATGGGATTGGAGATGAGTCGACATTAGTTAAAAGGCGTCCTAATGATTCGGAGTTTCTTGATCTTGATGCAAAAAATGTTAAAAGTGGGATTGAGGAGGTCGAAACTTTACATAGAAATGAACCCACTATTTTGGATTTCAAGGAATTTAATTATGATAATTGCTCTTTAATAGATTGTATTTCCTTCTTGCAATCCGTGTTAAATTCTCCTCATGCTTATAGCCAAAATAAAGCTTTTACTAAGCATATCGTTGATGCTTTAATGCAATCCTATGAAGAAAAGCTTGAATTAGAAGTTTCTATCCCTAGAAAACTTTATGATGAGTGGGAACCTACTATTAAAATTAAGATTAAAGATCATGAATGCTATGCTTTATGTGATTTTGGTGCTAGGGTTTCCACGATTCCAAAAACTTTGTGTGATGTGTTAGGTTTCCATGAATTTGATGATTGTTCTTTAAATTTGCACCTTGCGGATTCCTGATAACCCACAAGTATAGGGGATCGCAACAGTTTTTTAGGGTAGAGTATTCAACCCAAAATTTATTGATTTGACACAAGGGGAGCCAAAGAATATTCTCAAGTATTAGCAGTTGAGTTGTCAATTCAACCACACCTGTAAGACTTAATATCTGCAAAAAAGTATTTAGTAGCAAAGTAGTATGGAAGTAACGGTTACGGTGGCAAAAGTAACATTAGTAGTTTTGTAGTAATTGTAACAGTGGCAACGGTAAAGTAACTAAGCAAAGAACAATATGTGAAAAGCTCGTAGGCATTGGATCAGTGATGGAGAATTATGTCGGATGCGATCCCTCATGCAATAGTTATAACATTTGGTGACACAGAACTAGCTCCAGTTCATCAATGTAATGTAGGCATGTATTTCGAATATAGTCATACATGCTTATGGAAAAGAACTTGCATGACATCTTTTGTCCTACCCTCTCGTGGTAGCGGGGTCCTACTAGAAACTAAGGGATATTAAGGCCTCCTTTTAATAGAGTACCAGACCAATGTTGGGGAACGTTGCAGAAAATTAAAATTTTTCCTACGGTTTCACCAAGATCCATCTATGAGTTCATCTAGCAACGAGTCATGGGAGAGAGAGATTGCATCTACATACCACTTTGTAGATCGTGAGCGGAAGCGTTCAACGAACGGGGATGAAGTAGTCGTACACACCGTGATCCAAATCACCGGAGATCCTAGTACCAAAAGCACGGCACCTCCGCGTTCAACACACGTACGGTCAGCGTAACGTCTCCTTCTTCTTGATCCAGCAAGGCAAAGGAGAGGTTGGGGAAGAAGACTCCAGCAGCAGCACGACGGCGTGGTGATGGTGGAGCCGCAGTACTCCGACAGGGCTTCGCCGAGCTCTTACGGAGGAGGAGGAGGTGTTGGAGAGGGAGAGGGAGGCGCCAGGGCAAAGGGTGCGCAGCCCCCCCTCCCCTCCCCCCTTTATATAGGCCTCTGGGGGGGGAGCCAGCCCTGGGAGATCTGATCTCCCAAGGGGGGCGGCGGCCAGGGAGGTTTCCCTCCCCCCAAGCCATCTAGGAGGTGCCTTCCACCACTAGGACTCCTCCCTTTTGGAACCCTAGGCGCATGGGCCCCTTTGGGGCTGGTTCCCCTTGGCCCATGCAGGCCAAGGCGCACCCCCTAAGGCCCATGTGGCCCACCGGGGCAGGTGGCCCCACCTAGTGGACCCCCGGGACCCCTCCGATGGTCCCGGTACAATACCGATAACACCGAAACTTGTCCCGATGGCCGAAATAGCACTTCCTATATATAATTCTTTACCTCCGGACCATTCCGGAACTCCTTGTGACGTCCGGGATCTCATCCAGGACTCCGAACAACATTCGGGTTACTGCATATACATATCTTCACAACCCTAGCGTCACCGAACCTTAAGTGTGTAGACCCTACGGGTTCGGGAGACATGCAGACATGTCCGAGACGGCTCTCGGGCAATAACCAACAGCGGGATCTGGATACCCATGTTGGCTCCCACATGCTCCACGATGATCTCATCGGATGAACCACGATGTCGAGGATTCAATTAATCCCGTATACGATTCCCTTTGTCAATCGGTATTTTACTTGCCCGAGATTCGATCGTCGGTATCCCAATACCTCGTTCAATCTCGTTACCGGCAAGTCACTTTTCTCGTTCCGTAATGCATGATCCCGTGATCAAACACTTTGATCACATTGAGCTCATTATGATGATGCATTACCGAGAGGGCCCGGTGATACCTCTCCGTCAAGCGGAGTGACAAATCCCAGTCTCGATCCATGTCAACCCAACAGACACTTTCAGAGATACCCGTAGTATACCTTTATAGTCACCCAGTTACGTTGTGACGTTTGGCACACCCAAAGCACTCCTACGGTATCCGGGAGTTACACGATCTCATGGTCTAAGGAAAGGATACTTGACATTGGAAAACTCTAGCAAACGAACTAAGCGATCTTATGCTATGTTTAGGATTGGGTCTTGTCCATCACATCATTCTCCTAATGATGTGATCCCGTTATCGATGACATCCAATGTCCATAGTCAGGAAACCATGACTATCTGTCGATCAACGAGCTAGTCAACTAGAGGCTCACTAGGGACATGTTTGTTGTCTGTTATTCACACATGTATTACGATTTCCGGATAACACAATTATAGCACGAATAAAGACAATTATCATGAATAAGGAAATATAATAATAATGCTTTTATTATTGCCTCTAGGGCATATTTCCAACAGTCTCCCACTTGCACTAGAGTCAATAATCTAGTTACATTGTGATGAATCGAACACCCATAGAGTTCTGGTGCTGATCATGTTTTGCCTTAGTGAGAGGTTTAGTCAATAGATCTGCGACATTCAGATCCGTGTGCACTTTACAAATTTATATGTCTCCATCTTGAACATTTTCACGAATGGAGTTGAAGCGACGCTTGATGTGCCTGGTCTTCTTGTGAAACCTGGGCTCCTTTGCAAGTGCAATAGCTCCAGTGTTGTCACAAAAGAGTTTGGTTGGCCCCGACGCATTGGGTATGACTCCGAGGTCGGTGATGAACTCCTTCACCCAAATTGCTTCATGCGCTGCCTCCGAGGCTGCCATGTACTCCGCTTCACATGTAGATCCCGCCACGACGCTTTGCTTGCAACTGCACCAGCTTACTGCCCCACCATTCAAAATATACACGTATCCGGTTTGTGACTTAGAGTCATCCAGATCTGTGTCGAAGCTAGCGTCGACGTAACCCTTTACGACGAGCTCTTCGTCACCTCCATAAACGAGAAACATTTCCTTAGTCCTTTTCAGGTACTTCAGGATATTCTTGACCGCTGTTCAGTGTTCCTTGCCGGGATTACTTTGGTACCTTCCTACCAAACTTACGGCAAGGTTTACATCAGGTCTGGTACACAGCATGGCATATATAATAGAACCTATGGCTGAGGCATAGGGGATGATGCTCATCTCTTCTATATCTTCTGCCGTGGTCGGACATTGAGCTGAGCTCAATTTCACACCTTGTAACACAGGTAAGAACCCTTTCTTAGATTGATCCATATTGAACTTCTTCAATATTTTATCAAGGTGTGTGCTTTGTGAAAGACCTATGAGGCGTCTCGATCTATCTCTATAGATCTTGATGCCTAATATATAAGCAGCTTCTCCAAGAGTTCTATATCATTTCCCATCAAAAGTATGTCGTCTACATATAATATGAGAAATTCTATAGAGCTCCCACTCACTTTCTTGTAAACACAGGCTTCTCCATAAGTCTGTGTAAACCCAAACGCTTTGATCATCTCATCAAAGCGAATGTTCCAACTCCGAGATGCTTGCACCAGCCCATAAATCGAGCGTTGGAGCTTGCACACCTTGTCAGCGTTCTTAGGATCGACAAAACCTTCCGGCTGCATCATATACAATTCTTCCTTAAGGAAACCATTAAGGAATGCCGTTTTGACGTCCATTTGCCATATTTCATAATCATAGAATGCGGCAATTGCTAACATGATTCGGACGGACTTCAGCTTCGCTACCGGTGAGAAAGTCTCATCGTAGTCAACCCCTTGAACTTGTCGATAACCCTTAGTGACAAGCCGAGCTTTATAGATGGTCACATTACCATCTGCGTCTGTCTTCTTCTTAAAGATCCATTTATTTTCTATCGCTCGCCGTTCAACGGGCAAGTCAGTCAAAGTCCATACTTCGTTTTCATACATGGATCCTATCTCGGATTTCATGGCTTCCAGCCATTTGTCGGAATCCGGGCCCGCCATTGCTTCCTCATAGTTCGAAGGTTCACCGTTGTCTAACAACATGATTTCCAAGACAGGGTTACCGTACCACTCTGGTGCGGAACGTGTCCTTGTGGACCTTCGAATTTCAGTAGGAGCTTGATTAGAAGTATCTTGATCATCATCATTAATTTCCTCTCTAGTCGGTGCAGGCACCTCAGAAACGTTTTCTTGAGTTTCGCCATTTTTCGGTTCAAGAGGTAACACTTCATCAAGTTCTACTTTCCTCCCACTTACTTCTTTCGAGAGAAACTCTTTCTCTAGAAAGGACCCATTCTTGGCAACAAAGATCTTGCCTTCGGATCTGAGGTAGAAGGTATACCCAACAGTTTCTTTAGGGTATCCTATGAAGACGCATTTTTCCGACTTGGGTTCGAGCTTTTCAGGTTGAAGTTTCTTGACATAAGCATCGCATCCCCAAACTTTTAGAAACGACAGCTTAGGTTTCTTCCCAAACCATAATTCATACGGTGTTGTCTCAACGGATTTTGACGGAGCCCTATTTAAAGTGAATGCGGCAGTCTCTAAAGCATAGCCCCAAAAAGATAGCAGTAAGTCGGTAAGAGACATCATAGATCGCACCATATCTAATAGAGTGCAATTACGACGTTCGGACACACCATTACGCTGAGGTGTTCCAGGCGGCGTGAGTTGTGAAACTATTCCACATTTTCTTAAGTGTGTGCCAAATTCGTGACTCAAGTATTCTCCTCCACGATCTGATCGTAGAAACTTGATCTTTCTCTCACGTTGATTTTCAACCTCACTCTGAAATTCCTTGAAATTTTCAAAGGTCTCAGACTTGTGTTTCATTAAGTAGACATACCCATATCTACTCAAGTCATCAGTGAGGGTGAGAACATAACGATAGCCACCGCGAGCCTCAACACTCATTGGACCGCACACATCGGTATGTATGATTTCCAATAAGTTGGTTGCTCGCTCCATTGTTCCTGAGAACGGAGTCTTGGTCATTTTACCCATGAGGCATGGTTCGCACGTGTCAAATGATTCATAATCAAGAGACTCTAAAAGTCCATCTGCATGGAGCTTCTTCATGCGTTTGACACCTATGTGACCAAGGCGGCAGTGCCACAAATATGTGGGACTATTGTTATCAACTTTAACTCTTTTGGTATTCACACTATGAATATGTGTATCATCACGTATGAGATTCATTAAGAATAAACCATTAACCATCGGAGCATGACCATAAAACATATCTCTCATATAAATAGAACAACCATTATTCTCGGATTTAAATGAGTAGCCATCTCGTATTAAACGAGATCCAGACACAATGTTCATGATCAAACTTGGTACTAAATAACAATTATTGAGGTTTAAAACTAATCCCGTAGGTAAATGTAGAGGTAGCGTGCCGACGACGATCACATCGACCTTGGAACCATTCCCGACGCACATCGTCACCTCGTCCTTCGCCAGTGTCCGTTTACTCCGCAGCTCCTGCTTTGAGTTACAAATGTGAGCAACTGCACCGGTATCAAATACCCAAGAGCTACTACGAGTACTGGTAAGGTACACATCAATTACATGTATATCACATATACCTTTGGTTTTGCCGGCCTTCTTGTCCGCTAAGTATTTGGGGCAGTTCCGCTTCCAGTGACCACTTCCCTTGCAATAAAAAACACTCAGTCTCGGGCTTGGGTCCATTCTTTGGCTTCTTCCCGGCAACTTGCTTACCGGGTGCGGAAACTTCCTTGCCGTCCTTCTTGAAGTTCTTTTTTACCCTTGCCCTTCTTGAACTTAGTAGTTTTATTCACCATCAACACTTGATGCTCCTTCTTGATTTCTACCTCTGCTGATTTCAGCATAGCATATACCTCAGGAATGGTCTTTACCATCCCCTGCATATTGTAGTTCATCACAAAGCTCTTGTAGCTAGGTGGAAGCGACTGGAGGATTCTATCAATGACCGCTTCATCCGGGAGATTAACTTCCAGTTGAGTCAAGCGGTTGTGCAACCCGGACATTTTGAGTATGTGTTCACTGACAGAGCCATTTTCCTCCATCTTACAGCTAAATAATTTGTCGGAGACTTCATATCTCTCGACCCGGGCATGAGCTTGGAAAACCATTTTCAGCTCTTCGAACATCTCATATGCTCCATGTCTCTCAAAACGCTTTTGGAGCCCCGGCTCTAAGCTGTAAAGCATGCCGCACTGAACGAGGGAGTAATCATCGCAGCGTGACTGCCAAGCGTTCATAACGTCTTGTTCTGTAGGGAGAATAGGTGCGTCACCCAGCGGTGCTCGTAGGACATAATCTTTCTTGGCAGCTATGAGGATGATCCTCAGGTTCCGGACCCAGTCCGTATAGTTGCTACCATCGTCTTTCAGCTTGGTTTTCTCTAGGAACGCGTTGAAGTTGAGGACTACGTTGGCCATTTGATCTACAAGACATATTGTAAAATTTTAGACTAAGTTCATGATAATTAAGTTCATTTAATCAAATTATTTAATGAACTCCCACTTAGATAGACATCCCTCTTCTAGTCATCTAAGTATTACATGATCCGAGTCAACTAGGCCGTGTCCGATCATCACGTGAGATGGACTAGTCAACATCGGTGAACATCTTCATGTTGATCGTATCTTCTATACGACTCATGCTCGACCTTTCGGTCTTCTGTGTTCCGAGGCCATGTCTGTACATGCTAGGCTCGTCAAGTCAACCTAAGTGTTTTGCGTGTGTAAATCTGTCTTACACCCGTTGTATGTGAACGTTAGAATCTATCACACCCGATCATCACGTGGTGCTTCGAAACAACGAACTGTCGCAATGGTGCACAGTTAGGGGGAACACTTTCTTGAAATTATTATGAGGGATCATCTTATCTACTACCGTCGTTCTAAGTAAACAAGATGCAAAACATGATAAACATCACATGCAATCAAATAATAAACGTGACATGATATGGCCAATATCACATAGCTCCTTCGATCTCCATCTTGGGGCTCCATGATCATCTTGTCACCGGCTTGACACCATGATCTTCATCATCATGATCTTCATCATCGTGTCTCCATGAAGTTGCTCGCCAACTATTACTTCTACTACTATGGCTAACGCGTTTAGCAATAAAGTAAAGTAATTTACATGGCGTTTCTCAATGACACGCAGGTCATACAAAAAATAAAGACAACTCCTATGGCTCCTGCCGGTTGTCATACTCATCGACATGCAAGTCGTGATTCCTATTACAATAGCATGAACATCTCATACATCACATATAGATCATTCATCATTCATCACAACTTTGGCCATATCATATCACAAAGCACTTGCTGCAAAAACAAGTTAGACGTCCTCTAATTGTTGTTGCAAGTTTTACGTGGCTGAATTAGGGTTCTAGCAAGAACGTTTTCTTACCTACGTGAAAAACCAGAACATGATTTGTCAACTTCTATTTACCCTTCATAAGGACCCTTTTCATCGAATCCGCTCCAACTAAAGTGGGAGAGGCAGACACCCGCCAGCCACCTTATGCAACTAGTGCATGTTAGTCGGTGGAACCGGTCTCACGTAAGCGTACGTGTAAGGTTGGTCCGGGCCGCTTCATCCCACAATACCGCTGAAGCAAGATAAGACTAGTAGCGGCAAGAAGAGTTGACAACATCTACGCCCACAACAAATTGTGTTCTACTCGTGCAATAGAGAACTACGCATAGACCTAGCTCATGATGCCACTGTTGGGGAACGTTGCAGAAAATTAAAATTTTTCCTACGGTTTCACCAAGATCCATCTATGAGTTCATCTAGCAACGAGTCATGGGAGAGAGAGATTGCATCTACATACCACTTTGTAGATCGCGAGCGGAAGCGTTCAACGAACGGGGATGAAGTAGTCGTACACACCGTGATCCAAATCACCGGAGATCCTAGTACCGAAAGCACGACATCTCCGCGTTCAACACACGTACGGTCAGCGTAACGTCTCCTTCTTCTTGATCCAGCAAGGCAAAGGAGAGGTTGGGGAAGAAGACTCCAGCAGCAGCACGACGGCGTGGTGATGGTGGAGCCGCAGTACTCCGACAGGGCTTCGCCGAGCTCTTACGGAGGAGGAGGAGGTGTTGGAGAGGGAGAGGGAGGCGCCAGGGCAAAGGGTGCGCAGACCCCCCTCCCCTCCCCCCTTTATATAGGCCTCTGGGGGGGGCGCCGGCCCTGGGAGATCTGATCTCCCAAGGGGGGCGGCGGCCAGGGAGGTTTCCCTCCCCCCAAGCCATCTAGGAGGTGCCTTCCACCACTAGGACTCCTCCCTTTTGGAACCCTAGGCGCATGGGCCCCTTTGGGGCTGGTTCCCCTTGGCCCATGCAGGCCAAGGCGCACCCCCTAAGGCCCATGTGGCCCACCGGGGCAGGTGGCCCCACCTAGTGGACCCCCGGGACCCCTCCGGTGGTCCCGGTACAATACCGATAACACCGAAACTTGTCCCGATGGCCGAAATAGCACTTCCTATATATAATTCTTTACCTCCGGACCATTCCGGAACTCCTCGTGACGTCCGGGATCTCATCCGGGACTCCAAACAACATTCGGGTTACTGCATATACATATCTTCACAACCCTAGCGTCACCGAACCTTAAGTGTGTAGACCCTACGGGTTCGGGAGACATGCAGACATGTCCGAGACGGCTCTCGGGCAATAACCAACAGCGGGATCTGGATACCCATGTTGGCTCCCACATGCTCCACGATGATCTCATCGGATGAACCACGATGTCGAGGATTCAATTAATCCCGTATACGATTCCCTTTGTCAATCGGTATTTTACTTGCCCGAGATTCGATCGTCGGTATCCCAATACCTCGTTCAATCTCGTTACCGGCAAGTCACTTTTCTCGTTCCGTAATGCATGATCCCGTGATCAAACACTTTGATCACATTGAGCTCATTATGATGATGCATTACCGAGAGGGCCCGGTGATACCTCTCCGTCAAGCGGAGTGACAAATCCCAGTCTCGATCCATGTCAACCCAACAGACACTTTCAGAGATACCCGTAGTATACCTTTATAGTCACCCAGTTACGTTGTGATGTTTGGCACACCCAAAGCACTCCTACGGTATCCGGGAGTTACACGATCTCATGGTCTAAGGAAAGGATACTTGACATTGGAAAACTCTAGCAAACAAACTAAGCGATCTTATGCTATGTTTAGGATTGGGTCTTGTGCATCACATCATTCTCCTAATGATGTGATCCCGTTATCGATGACATCCAATGTCCATAGTCAGGAAACCATGACTATCTGTCGATCAACGAGCTAGTCAACTAGAGGCTCACTAGGGACATGTTTGTTGTCTGTTATTCACACATGTATTACGATTTCCGGATAACACAATTATAGCACGAATAAAGACAATTATCATGAATAAGGAAATATAATAATAATGCTTTTATTATTGCCTCTAGGGCATATTTCCAACAACCAAAGCATTAACACTTAGTGAATACATGAACTCCTCAAACTACGGTCATCACCGGTAAGTATCCTGATTATTGTCACTTCGGGGTTAACGGATCATAACACATAATAGGTGACTATAGACTTGCAAGATAGGATCAAGAACTCACATATATTCATGAAAACATAATAGGTTCAGATCTGAAATCATGGCACTCGGGCCCTAATGACAAGCATTAAGCATAGCAAAGTCATAGCAACATCCATCTCAGAACATAATGGATACTTGATAACCCAAAAGTATAGGGGATCAATTGTAGCCTCTTTCAATAAGTAAGAGTGTCGAGCCCAACGAGGAGCTAAAGGTAGAACAAATATTCCCTCAACTTCTATCGACCATCAATACAACTCTACGCACGCTTGACGTTCGCTTTACCTAGAACAAGTATGAAACTAGAAGTACTTTGTAGGTGTTGTTGGATAGGTTTGCAAGAATATAAAGAGCACGTAGATAAAAACTAGGGGTTGTTTAGATAAAGAAGCAATAAAGTTAGTATAGCGAGTGTGGAAAAGTGGTGGTAGGAGTTGCGAAATTGTCCCTAAGCAATTGACTACGTTACTAGATCGATAGCAAGTTTTATGTGGGAGAGGCCACTGCTAGCATGTCATCCCTGACTTGGAATTCTATGCACTTATGATTGGAACTATTATCAATAATCCGCAACTATTAACGTTCATTAAGGTAAAACCAAACCATAGCATTAAGATATATTGGTCCCCCTTCAATCCCGTATGCATCAATTTCTATGCTAGGTTGAAGCTTCTGTCACTCTTGCCCTCCAATACATAGTCCTATCAACATATAACTAACCCTATGGTGTGATCCACGTGCTCGCTCATATGATCGGCACCAAAGGACAGCAACATAACCACAAGCAAATTAAATCAATCGTAGCAATTCACCAGACATCATAGGATGGCAACACATCATTGGATAACAATATGAAGCATAAAGCACCGTGTTCAAGTAGAGGGTACAACGGGTTGCGGGAGAGTGGACCGCTGTAGATAGAGGGGGGAAGGTGATGGAGATGTTGGTGAAGATGACGGAGGTGTTGGTGTAGATTGCGGTGATGATGATGGCCCCGGCGGCATTCCGACGCCATCGGGAGAGAGGGGGAGAGAGCCCCCCTTTCTTCTTCTTCTTTCTTGACCTTCTCCCTAGATGGGAGAAGGGTTTCCCCTCTGGTCCATGGCCTCCATGGCATGGGAGGGGCGATAGCCCCTCCGAGATTGGATATGTCTCTCTGTCTATCTCTGTTTCTGCGTTCTCTGATTCTACCCTTTCACCGTTTCTTTTATAACCGGAGATCCGTAACTCTGATTGGATTGAAATTTGAACACGATTTTTATCCGGATATTAGCTTTCTTGCGGCGAAAGAAGGGCAACAACCACCTTATGGGGTGTCCATGAGGGTCAGGGGCGCGCCCCCTGCCTCGTGGCCCCCTCGGGCATCGTCTCACGCTGATTCCACTTCCCAAAATTCACAAATATTCCAAAAAAAAAACTCTGTCAGTTTTTATTCCGTTTGGACTCCGTTTGATATGGATTTTCTGCGAAATAAAAAACATGTAACAAACAGGAACTGGCATTGGGCACTGCATCAATATGTTAGTCCCAAAAATAGAATAAAAAGTTGCCAAAAGTATATAAAAGTTGTAGAATATTAGCATGGAATAATAAAAAATTATAGATACGACGGAGACGTATCAATACTATGGATCAAACCCTAACAAAACTAACTCGATTACATGGTAAATCTCATCCAACCCATCACCGTCCGGCAAGCCTACGATGGAATTACTCACGCACGGCGGTGAGCATCATGAAATTGGTGATGGAGGAAGGTTGATGATGACGACGGCGACGGATTCCCCTCTCCAGAGCCCTGAACGGACTCCAGATCATCCCTCCCGAGAGAGATTAGGGCTTGGCGGCGGCTCCGTATCGTAAAACGCGATGAATCCCTCTCTCTAATTTTTTCTCCCCGAACATGAATATATAGAGTTGGAGTTGAGGTTGGTGGAGCTCCAGGGGGGCCAAGAGGCAGGGGGTGCGCCCCCCACCCTCGTGGACAGGGTGTGGGCCCCCTGGTCTTGATTCTTTCGCCAGTTATTTTTATATATTCCAAAAATATTCTCCGTGAAGTTTCAGGTCATTCCGAGAACTTTTATTTCTGCACAAAAATAACACCATGGCAATTCTGCTGAAAACAGCGTCAGTCCGGGTTAGCTCCATTCAAATCATGCAAGTTAGAGTCCAAAATAAGGGCAAAAGTGTTTGGAAAAGTAGATACAATAGAGACTTATCAACTCCCCCAAGCTTAAACCTTTGCTTGTCCTCAAGCAATTCAGTTGACAAACTGAAAGTGATAAAGAAAAACTTTTACAAACTCTGTTTGCTCTTGTTGTTGTAAATATGTAAAGCCAACATTCAATTTTTTAGCAAAGATTATGAACTAACCATATTCACAATAACACTTAGGTCTCATGTTTACTCATATCAATGGCATAATCAACTAGCGAGCAATAATAATAAATCTCGGATGACAACACTTTCTCAAAAAAATCATAATATGATATAACAAGATGGTATCTCGCTAGCCCTTTCTGAGACCGCAAAACATAAATGCAGAGCACCTCTGAAGATCAAGGACTGACTAAACATTGTAATTCATGGTAAAAGAGATCCAGTCATAGTCATACTCAATATAAACTAATAGTAATACATGCAAATGACAGCAGTGCTCTCCGGCTGGTGCTTTTTAATAAGAGGATGATGACTCAACATAAAAGTAAATAGATAAGCCCTTCGCAGAGGGAAGCAGGGATTTGTAGAGGTGCCAGAGCTTGATTTTTGAAATAGAGATAAATAATATTTGAGCGGCATACTTTCATTGTCAACATAACAACCGAGAGATCTCGATATCTTCCATGCTACACACATTATAGGCGGTTCCCAAACAGAATGGTAAAGTTTATACTCCCCCACCACCAACAAGCATCAATCCATGGTTGGCCCGAAACAACGGGTGCCTCCAACTAGCAACAATCCTCGGGGAGTTCTGTTTGCAATTATTTTGATTTGATTTGAGCATGGGACTGGGCATCCCGGTGACCATCCATTTTCTCGTGAGTGAGGAGCGGAGTCCACTCCTCTTGAGAATAACCCGCCTAGCATGGAATATACAGACAACCCTAGTTGATACATGAGCTATTCGAGCATACAAATTTACTTGGAACGACAGGTAGATACCGCATATAGGAAGGTAGTGGACTCATATGGAATAACTTTGGGGTTTATGGAAGTGGATGCACAAGCAGTATTCCCGATTAGTACAAGTGAAGGCTAGAAAGAGACTGGGAAGCGACCAACTAGAGAGCGACAACAGTCATGAACATGCATTAAAATTAATCAACACTGAGTGCAAGCATGAGTAGGATATAATCCACCATGAACATAAATATTGTGGAGGCTATGTTGATTTTGTTTCAACTACATGTGTGAACATGTACCAAGTCAAGCCACTCGAATCGTTCAAAGGAGGATACCACCCTATCATACCACATCATAATCATTTTAATAGCATGTTGGCACGCAAGGTAAACCATTACAAACTCCTAGCTAATTAAGCATGACATAAGCAACTATAATCTCTGATTGTCATTGCAAACATGTTTCATTCATAATAGGCTGAATCAGGAACGATGAACTAATCATATTTACAAAAAACAAGAGAGGTCGAGTTCATACCAGCTTCTCTCATCTCAATCAGTCCATCATATATCATCATTTTTGCCTTTCACTTGCATGACCGAACGTGTGGATAATAATAATAGTGCACGTGCATTGGACTAAGCTGAAATCTGCAATCATTTAATACAAGGGAGAAGACAAGGTAATATGGGCTCTTAGTTAAATCAACAATAATGCATATGAGACCCACTCAACATTTTCATCATGATCTCCTCCTCTCGGCCCCCAAAGAAAAGAAAAGAAATAAAACTATTTACACAGGAAAGCTCCCAACAAACAAAAGAAGAACAAGAAATTTTTTTGGGTTTTCTTTTAATTATTACTACTACAAACATGGAAAGTAAATTAGCTGAAAAGCTACAACTAATTTTTTTGGTTTTTCTTAAGGTTATTCAAACACACAAGAAGAAGACTAGAAAAGAAAATAAACTAGCATGGATAGTACAATGAAAAAGTATGAGCACCGACAACTGGAATGAGTGTGTGAACATGAATGTAATGTAGGTGGGAAATACGTACTCCCCCAAGCTTAGGCTTTTGGCCTAAGTTGGTCTATGGCCACGGCTGGCCTGGCGGATATCCAAAGTTGTAGCTGGGGTCGTACTAAGATGCGGTAGCTACTGCCTCAAGAGCTGCAGCTTGGAGGCGAGCTGCCTCCGTCCTCCTCTCGTACTCGTTCGCCTCCTCCCTGGTTATAACATATCTCCTTTTTTCCTGAAAGTCAAAGAAAGCAGGAGCAGGGAGAGCAATATGGACAGTGCGACGTCTGTCAAAGATTAGTCGGTACTGGAGGGATTGTTCATTTCTCTCAACAAACTGATGGCGAACCATAGCATTATAATCTAGATAAGCAGGAGGTAACTCCATATCATTTTCATGTATGGGTACCTCAAGATAATTAGCTATACGAGTTGCATAAATTCCACCAAACTAATCTCCACTAATACTATTATGATGCAACCTACGTGCAACAATAGCCCCAAATTATATTGTTTATCTCCTAATACATCACTCTTGAGAACACTAAGATCGGGAACACACATGTGACATGCCTCATCCTTACCGTTAATACATCTACCTATAAAGAGAGCAAAATAATGTATGGCAGGAAAATGGATGCTCCCTATGGTAGCTTTCGTGATTTCTCTAGATTCCCCCACAATTATACTAGCAAGAAAGTCTTTAAATTCAGATTTGCGAGGTTCACTAGCATTACCCCATTGTGGTAGTTTACAAGCAATGTTAAAATCTTCTAAGTCCATGGTGTAAGATTTATCATAAAGATCAAATAGGACAGTGTGAGAATTGCGTGATGATTTAAACTTAAACCTTCTCACAAAGGAATCAGTTAGGTGGTAATATTGGGGGCACTTATCTGACATAAAGCCCTCGAGTTCAGCATTACGCACATATGCGTCAAATTCCTCCTTAATTCCTGCTTGGACCATGAAGTTTTCTTACAGCCATTCACAAGGCCGCACTTGAGCTTCCCGTGGTAGTTCATAGTTCGGCTCACGTATTGCAGGCCTGGGTCCTTGCTTCCTTGAAGAACCACCTTGGTACATTTTCCTAAACATATTTCTTTCGCTTAAAAATATCTAAAATTTTTAGTAACTCAAAATAAAAGTGAACCAAACTCAAAAAGATTGATAGCAACTACTCCCACAAGTGCCTAGAGACTATATCATGCACTAGAACTACTTGGGACCATATAAATTTGACATGCAAGCTCAAGAATAGGGTCACCTAATGGGACGCCCGGATATTTAAGCTAAAGTGGACCTCCGCTAATGATGCCAGGTCACCTCGGTTACTGTTGATAAACCCGCGTAATTCGAAACCCAGTTCAAAATTCAAATTTAAAATAAAGGCAAACAATAGAAGTTTTCAAATATTAAAACTAAAATGTTTGGAGTGAACCAAATATTGCATAGGTAATTGTGGTGGAGAAATCACACTTTTATAAAATATTTAAATACTCTAAAATGAACAAAATAGTAGTAAAAACAATTATTTAAAAGCTTTTGTAATAATAAACCATCACAAACTATTTTACTTTATGTGCCAAGTTAAATGTGGTTGTGGCATATTTACATATACTAAATTAGGTACAACTTTGGTATTTTATTAAAACTAAAATAAGTAGGAACTAAAAGAAAACGAAAAAGAGAAATAAGAAAAAGTAAAAGAAAACAAAACCAACAAAAAAGGGAAAAGGAAACCCCCTCACTGGCCTTTGGCCCACTAGGCCACCAGGCCGACCCACCTCGCCCCTGCTTCCCCGCTCCCCTATTCACGGGAGGGCGTGGCCGCGCCGATGCCCGCCACGGCACCGGCCGTCACCGTGGCGGCCATCCGGCGGCCCTCCTCAGCGACCACCTCGCCTATAAAGCCGGCGCCACCCTCCCCCGGCGCCCGAAACCCTAAATCCCCTTCCCTCACTCCCTCTCCTCTCCCCGCGCCAAACCAGCGCGCACCCGAGCGCTACCGCCGCCGCGCCATCATCGTCTTCCCGGCCAGGAGCCACCCCGAGCGACGGACGGATGTGGAGGAGCTTCTGCTTCCTCGTCTTCGTCTACTACGCACAAGAATCCGAGTTGGAGCGTCGCGGAGCCGTCGATTAGCTCGTCTTCCTCGGCCACGGTCGCCGCACCTCACCGCATCGATCCGCCATCGTCGTTGTGTTCCCGGCCTTGTCAACCCCTCCTCTGCGACCGGGGTGAGCCCCTCCTCCGATTCCCCCTATATCCCCCTCGAACCCCCAGCTGTAGGCCGCCGTCACCGCCCGTGCTCATCCTTGGCCGCGCGGGAGCTCTCTGCTCCTGCCGCGCGCGGCTCCTACCTTGGCCGGTCGCGCCCGCAGTCGTTCGGTGCCGCCCCCCTGATGCTCCCGCTGCGACCTGCAACTGGCCTACTGCTACCGGCGCTCGCCCAACCCGCCATTGCCTACGGCTGCCATCGCCTTCTACTGCTTCCCGCTTTACTTGCTGCTGCTCTACTTGTGCTGTTGCTGCTGCTAGTTGTGTTGCTGCCTTCTGTTGCTACTCTCTACTGCTGCTTGTTGGAATAAAGCACGATTTCTTGTTCTGCTCCGTCGAGTTGACCAAAATCAACTAGAGCTAGTTCCGGCGAGACGCGTATTGTACGTTGTGGCTACTGTTCATCAATTAACATGCTAGCTAGCTTCTACGTGTGGGTTGCTCCGGTGTACTTGTTCTAAGATCAAGAAACCAACATTGCTTGCTATTGCCCCTAGCTGCTGCTGTCGATGTTGATCTGCCCTGCTAACTGTTGTCGCTGCTGCTCCTTTTGCTACCGTAACTGCTCCCCGTCGCTGCCTCCCGCTTCGCCCATGCCCCACCACGGGCGCCCGCCCCTGCCTGCGCGCTCCTTCGCCCGCGCCCGTGCAGGCCCGCGCTAGCTGCTGCCTCGGCCGAGCAGCCCCATGGCCGCAGCCGCTGCGCGTCGTGCGGCCGCGCGTGTGTGCCAGCCAGCCAGTTGTTGCCTCCGCTAGATGGGCCGGCCCCTGCGTAGATTAGGCACTAATTCCATTGAACACTAACCTCCTGTTTAGACTAATTTGGTTTCAGTTAGTAGTGCTTACCTAATGACATGTGGGACACAATGCTAAATAAATCAATTTTGTTAAATTAAATAATTACCAGTCAATGACATCATGGACCCACAACCCAGTTTGACCAGTCAACTTTGACCCAGTCAACCTTGACTATACTGTTGACTTTGACCGGGCCCCACATGTCATTTGACTGTGGCTAGCACTGCACTAGGTGACATAAGTATTTCACTATTTTTAATTCGAATTAATATATTCTAGAAAATCAATTAAAACTTTCATAAATAATAGAAAATAAACCATAGCTCGGATGGAAAAACTTTGTACATGAAAGTTGCTCAGAACGACGAGACGAACCAGGATACGCAGCCCGTTCGTCTACCACGCATCCCTAACCTATTGAACTCACAACTTTCCCCCTCTGGCTCCTTTATCCGAAAACGCGAAACACCGGGGATACTTTCCCGAATGTTTTCCCCCTTCACCGGTATCACCTCATACCGCGTTAGGGCACCCCTAACACCGATACTTGTCATGTCATGCATCGCTATGCATATGTTTGCTTAAATATTTATTGTTTCTTCCCCCTCTTCTCTCGCTAGACACCGAGACCGACGCCGCTGCTATCTAGTACGACTATGGAGTTGACGACCCCTCTCTCTCTTGCCAGAGCAACCAGGCAAGCCCCCCCTTGATCACCAGATATCGCCTACTCTATTCTATACTGCTTGCACTAGAGTAGTGTAGCATGTTACTGCTTTCGGTTAATCCTATTTTACTGCATAGCCTGTCATTGTTGCTACAGTTGTTACCCTTACCTACTATCCTACTGCTTAGAATAGGATGCTAGTTTTCCATCAGTGGCCCTACATTCTTGTCCGTCTGCCATGCTATACTACTGGGCCGTGATCACTTTGGGAGGTGATCACGGGCATATACTATATACTTTACACTGTTACATTACCTGTGATACTGTTCGGAGATGGGGGCTGAAGGGGCAGGTGGTTCCACCCAGGTAGTGGTGGGCCTGGGTTCCCGACGGCCCCCGACTGTTACTTTGTGGCGGAGCGACAGGGCAGGTTGGGGCCACCTAGGAGAGAGGCGGGTCTGGCCCTGGTCGGCGTTCGCGGATACTTAACACGCTTAACGAGATCTTGGTATTTGATCTGAGTCTGGCCATTTGGTCTATACGCACTAACTAACTACGCGGGAACAGTTATGGGCACTCGACGTCGTGGTATCAGCCGAAGCACTTCGTGACGTCAGCGACTGAGCGGCGCGCGCCGGATTGGACTGGAACGCCACTAGGCTAGGTCTGCTTCCGGCCGCGTACGCAACGTGCAGGTGTGCTAAGGGCGATGGGCCCAGACCCCTATGCGCTTAGGTTTAGACCGGCGTGCTGACCTCTCTGTTGTTCCTAGGTGGGGCTGTGACGTGTTGATCTTTCACGGCCGGGCATGACCCCGAAAAGTGTGTCCGGCCAAATGGGATCAAGCGTGTTGGGTTATGTGGTGCACCCCTGCAGGGAAGTTTATCTATTCGAATAGCCGTGTCCCTCGGTAAAAGGATGACCCGAAGTTGTACCTTGACCTTATGAAAACTAGAACCGGATACTTAATAAAACACGCCCTTCCAAGTGCCAGATACAACCCGGTGATCGCTCTCTAACAGGGCATCGAGGAGGGGATCGCCGGGTAGGTTTATGCTATGCGATGCTACTTGGAGGACTTCAGTATACTCTCTTCTACATGCTGTAAGACGGAGGCTGCCACAAGCGTAGTCTTCGACATGATTAGCTATCCCCCTCTTATTCTGGCATTCTGCAGTTCAGTCCACTGATATGGCCCTTTACACATATACCCATGCATATGTAGTGTAGCTCCTTGCTTGCGAGTACTTTGGATGAGTACTCACGGTTGCCTTGTTTCCCCCTTTTCCCCATTTCTCTACCCGATTGCTGCGACCAGACGATGGAGTCCAGGAGCCAGACGCCACCGTCGACGACGACTCCTACTACACCGGAGGTGCCTACTACTACGTGCAGCCCGCTGACGACGACTGGGAGTAGTTAGGAGGTTCCCAGGCAGGAGGCCTGCGCCTCTTTCGATCTGTATCCCAGTTTGTGCTAGCCATCTTATGGCAACTTGTTTAACTTATGTCTGTACTCAGATATTGTTGCTTCCGTTGACTCGTCTATGATCGAGCACTTGTATTCGAGCCCTCGAGGCCCCTGGCTTGTATTATGATGCTTGTATGACTTTTTTATTTGTAGAGTTGTGTTGTGATATCTTCCCGTGAGTCCCTGATCTTGATCGTACACATTTGCGTGCATGATTAGTGTACGATTGAATCGGGGGCGTCACACCTAAGCAGCAAAAGTTTGCAATAAATAAAGCACTAAAATAAAAACTAATTGGACCATTGGAGGAGTCACATACCGAAGAACAATCCTCCAAAGCAGTTTTGTGAACGGAGTTTTGAGCAAGGAGATCGAAAATAGCAGCAAAACGAGCTAGAACACGGGTTTGAGCTAGTTGGTGATTTTTTCTGGAGGAAGACGAAGTGTGTGGGTGCTAGAATAAGTGGAGAGGGGCCACGTGGGGCCCATGAGGGGGGTGGGCGCGCCCTAGACCCTCGTGGCCAGGTGGTGTGGCCCCCAGGTGTGTTCTCAGTGCCATTAACTCTTAAATATTCTACAAAAAATCATATTTCATTTTCGGGACATTCGGAGAACTTTTTATTTTCGAGGTATTTTTTATTGCATGGATAATTCAGAAAACCGACAGAAAATACTATTTTTGCTTTATTTGTTATAAATAATAGAAAGTAAAAGGAGTGTACAGAAAGTTGTGCTTTCTAACTTCATCCATCTCATGCTCATCAAAAGGAATCCACTAACAAGGTTGATCAAGTCTTATGAACAAAATCTTTTTGAATAACATTGAACCGGAGAAATTTCGAATAACACTAGGTTACCTCAACGGGGATATGCACGTCCCCAAAAATAAGATGTCATATTTCTTCTTGACAGTAGGAAGAGGAAATTCAAAACCTTCAATAATAATCGTTGGAATTTTTCCAATAGAATTGATACTGTGGACTTGAGGTTGTTTCCTCGGAAAGTGTATCGTATGCTCATTACCATTAACATGAAAAGTGACATTGCCTTTGTTGCAATCAATAACAGCCCCTATAGTATTCAAAAAGAGTCTACCGAGGATAATCGACATACTATCGTCCTCGGGAATATCAAGAATAACAAAGTCTGTTAAAATACTAACGTTTGCAACTACAACTGGCACATCCTCACAAATACCGACAGGTATAGCAGTTGATTTATCGGCCATTTGCAAAGATATTTCAGTAGGTGTCAACTTATTCAAATCAAGTCTACGATATAAAGAGAGAGGCATAACACTAACACCGGCTCCAAGATCACATAAAGCGGTTTTAACATAGTTTCTTTTAATGGAGCATGGTATAGTTGGTACTCCTGGATCTCCTAGTTTCTTAGTTTTCCACCTTTAAAAGTATAATTAGTAAGCATGGTGGAAATTTCAGCTTCCGTTATCTTTCTTTTATTTGTAACAATATCTTTCATATACTTAGCATAAGGATTCATTTTAAGCATATCAGTCAAACGCATACGTAAAAAGATAGGTCTAATCATTTCAGCAAAGCGCTCAAAATCCTCATCATCCTTTTTCTTGGATGGTTTAGGAGGAAAAGGCATGGGTTTCTAAACCCATGGTTCTCTTTCTTTACCATGCTTCCTAGCAACAAAGTCTCTCTTGTCAGAACGCTGATTCTTTGATTGTGGGTTATCAAGATCAACAGCAGGTTCAATCTCCACATCATTGTCATTACTAGGTTGAGCATCAACATGAACATCATCATTAATATTATCACTAGGTTCATGTTCATTACCAGATTGTGTTTTAGTATCAGAAATAGAAATATCATTGGAATTCTCAGGTGTGTCAACAACAGATTCACTAGAAGCATGCAAAGTCCTATCATTTTACTTTTTCTTCTTCTTAGAAGAACTCGGTTCATCAATATTAGTTCTCTGAGAATCTTGCTCAATTCTCTTAGGGTGGCCCTCAGGATACAAAGGTTCCTTAGTCATTTTACCCCCTCTAGTCATAACTCTAACAACATTATCATTCTTCTTATTTTTTAATTCATTGAGCAAATCATTTTGAGCTTTAAGCACTTGTTCTACTTGAGTGGTAACCATATAAGCATGTTTGCTAATAAGTTTAAGTTCACCCTTAACACTAGACATATAATCATTCAAGTGTTCAATCATATAAGCATTTCATTTCAATTGTCTACCAACATAAGCATTGAAGTTATCTTGTTTAACAATAAAATTATCAAACTCATCTAAGCATTGGCTAGCAGACTTATAACGAGGAATATCACCTTCATCAAATCTATAGAGAGAATTTACCTTTACTACCTGTGTCGGGTTATCAAGACCATGTATTTCTTCAATAGGTGGTAAATTCTTAACATCTTCAACTTTAATACCTTTTTATTTCATAGATTTCTTTGCCTCTTGCATATCTTCAGGACTGAGAAATAGAATACCCCTTTTCTTCGGAGTTGGCTTAGGAGTTGGTTTAGGAAGTGTCCAATTATTTTCATTACTCAGCATATTATTCAATAACAATTCGGCTTGATCAACTGTTCTTTCCCTGAAAACACAACCAGCACAACTATCCAGGTGGTCTCTGGAAGCATCGGTTAGTCCATTATAAAAGATATCAAGTATTTCATTTTTCTTGAGAGGATGATCAGGCAAAGCATTAATTAATCGGAGAAGCCTCCCCCAAGCTTGTGGGAGACTGTCTTCTTCAATTTGCACAAAATTATATATTTCCCTTAAGGCAGCTTCTTTCTTATGAGCAGGGAAATATTTAGCAGAGAAGTAATAAATCATATCCTGGGGACTACGAACACAACCAGGATCAAGAGAATTAAACCATGTTTTAGCATCACCCTTTAATGAGAACAAAAATAATTTAAGGATATAGTAGTAGCGAGCTTTCTCATCATTAGTGAACAGGGTGGCTATATCATTTAGTTTAGTAAGATGTGCCACAACAGTTTCAGATTCATAGCCATAAAAAGGATCAGATTCAACCAAAGTAATTATCTCAGGATCGACGAAGAAATCATTATCCTTATCAGAAATACAGATAGCTGAAGTAGCAAAAGCAGGGTCGTATTTCATTCTAGCATTCAAGGATTTTTCTTTCAGCTTAGCTAATAATTTCTTAAGATCATATCTATCATTGCAAGCAAGAAAGTCTCTAGCAGTTTCTTCATCCACAACATAACCCTCAGGCACAACAGACAATTCATATCTAGGGGGAGAATCTTCATCATCACTTTCATTAATATTATCAGTTTCAATAATTTCATTCTCTCTAACCCTAGCAAGTTGTTCATCAAGAAATTCACCTAGTGGCACAGTAGTATCAAGCATAGAAGTACTTTCATCATAAGCATCATGCATAGCAGAAGTGGCATCATCAATAACATGTGACATATCAGAATTAATAGCAGAAGCAGGTTTAGGTGTCGCAAGCTTACTCAAAACAGAAGGTGAATCAAGTGTAGAGCTAGATGGCAGTTCCTTACCTCCCCTCGTAGTTGAGGAAAAAATCTTAGTTCTTTCGTATTTCAAGTTCCTCATAGTGATCAACAGATATAAATCCCAAGTGACTCAAAGAATAGAGCTATGGTCCCCGGCAACGGCGCCAGAAAATAGTCTTGATAACCCACAAGTATAGGGGATCACAACAGGTTTTGAGGGTAGATTATTCAACCCAAATTTATTGATTCGACACAAGGGGAGCCAAAGAATATTCTCAAGTATTAGCAGTTGAGTTGTCAATTCAACCACACCTGTAAGACTTAATATCTGCATCAAAGTATTTACTAGCAAAGTAGTATGGAAGTAACGGTAACGGTGGCAAAAGTAACAGTAGTAGTTTTGTAGTAATTGTACCAGTGGCAACGGTAAAGTAACTAAGCAAAGAACAGTATGTGAAAAGCTCGTAGGCATTGGATCAGTGATGGAGAATTATGTCGGATGCGATTCCTCATGCAATAGTTATAACATAGGGTGACACAGAACTAGCTCCAGTTCATCAATGTAATATAGGCATGTATTCCAAATATAGTCATACGTGCTTATGGAAAAGAACTTGCATGACATCTTTTGTCCTACCCCCCCCCCCCCCCCCGTGGCAGCGGGGTCCTACTGGAAACTAAGGGATATTAAGGCCTCCTTTTAATAAAGTATCGGACCAAAACATTAACACTTAGTGAATATATGAACTCCTCAAACTACGGTCATCACCGATAAGTATCCCGATTATTGTCACTTCGGGGTTAACAGATCATAACACATAATAGGTGACTATAGACTTGCAAGATAGGATCAAGAACTCGCATATATTCATGAAAACATAATAGGTTCAGATCTGAAATAATGGCACTCGGGCCCTAGTGACAAGCATTAAGCATAGCAAAGTCATAGCAACATCAATCTCATAACATAAGGGATACTAGGGATCAAACCCTAACAAAACTAACTCGATTACATGGTAAATCTCATCCAACCCATCATCGTCCAGCAAGCCTACGATGGAATTACTCACGCACGGCGGTGAGCATCATGAAATTGGTGATGGAGGAAGGTTGATGATGACGACGGCGACGGATTCCCCTCTCCGGAGCCCCGAACGGACTCCAAATCAGCCCTCCTGAGAGAGATTAGGGCTTGGCGGCGGCTCCGTATCATAAAACACGATGAATCCCTCTCTCTGGTTCCCCCCCCCAACGTGAATATATAGAGTTGGCGTTGAGGTCGGTGGAGCTCCAGGGGGCCCACGAGGCAGGGGGCGCGTCCAGGGGGGTAGGCGCGCCCCCACCCTCGTGGACAGGGTGTGCCCCCCTAGTCTTGATTCTTTTGCCAGTATTTTTTATATATTCCAAAAATATTCTTCGTGAAGTTTTAGGTCATTCCGAGAACTTTTATTTCTGCACAAAAATAACACCATGGCAATTCTGCTAAAAATAGCGTCAGTCCGGGTTAGTTCCATTCAAATCGTGCAAGTTAGAGTCCAAAACAAGGGCAAAAGTGTTTGGAAAAGTAGATACAGTGGAGAGGTATCAATTCCACCATTAAGAAACCTATGGGAAGGATTAATGATGTTCTTATTGTTGCAAATAGGAATTATGTGCCCGTAGATTTTATTGTTCTTCATATAGATTGTACCTACATGTCCTATTATTCTTGGTAGACCTTTCCTTAGAACGGTTGGTGCAATTATTGATATGAAAGAAGGAAATATTGTATTCCAATTTCCATTAAGGAAAGGCATGGAACACTTTCCTAGAAAGAAAATTAAATTACCTTATGAATCTATCATGAGAGCCACTTATGGATTGCATACCAAAAATGATAATACCTAGATCTATTCTTGCTTTTATGCCTAGCTAGGGGCGTTAAACGATAGCGCTTGTTGGGAGGAAACCCAATTTTATTTTTGTTTCTTGCTTTTTGCTTCTGTCTTGTAATAAATAATACATCTAGCTTCTGTTTAGATGTGTTTTCATGTTTTAATTAGTGTTTGTGCCAAGTAGAACCTTTGGGAAGACTTGGGTGAAGTCTTTATGATCTTGCTGTAATCCATAAGATTAGCTACAATCTTTTAATGGAGAGTGCTTTTAGGTTGATTCTTTTTTCAGATGATTAATAAACAAATTCCTCACGTCCACCCATTTATTTTAGAATTTTTTGAGTTACATAAGTATACATTTGATACAGATTACTACAGACTGTTCTGTTTTTGACAGATTCTGTTTTTCGTGTGTTGTTTGCTTATTTTGATGAATCTATGGCTAGTATCGGGGGGTATGAACCATAGAGAAGTTGGAATACAGTAGGTTTAACACCAATATAAATAAAGAATTAGTTCATTAAAGTACCTTAAAGTGGTGATTTGTTTTCTTATACTAACAAAGCTTATGAGATTTTCTTTTGAGTTTTGTGTTGTGAAGTTTTCAAGTTTTGGGTAAAGATTTGATGGATTTTGGAATAAGGAGTGGCAAGAGAATAAGCTTGGGGATGCCCAAGGCACCCCAAGGTAAAAATCAAGGACAACCAAAAGCCTAAGCTTGGGGATGCCCCGGAAGACATCCCCTCTTTCATCTTCGTCTATCGGTAACTTTACTTGAGGCTATATTTTTATTCACCACATGATATGTGTTTTGCTTGGAGCATCTTGTATGATTTGAATCTTTGCTTTTTAGTTTACCAGAATCATCCTTGCTGTACACACCTTTTGGATAGACACACATGCATCGGAATTTATTAGAATACTCTTTGAGCTTCACTTATATCTTTTGAGCTAGATAATTTTGCTCTAGTGCTTCGCTTATATCTTTTTAGAGCACGGTGGTGGTTTTATTTTATAGAAATTATTGATCTCTCATGCTTCACTTATATTATTTTGAGAGTCTTATAGAACAGCATGGTAATTTGCTTTGGCTATAAAATTAGTCCTGATATCATGAACATCCAAGATGGATATAATAAAAACTATCATATAAAGTGCATTGAATACTATGAGAAGTTTGATACTTGATGATTGTTTTGCGATATGAAGATAGTGATATTAGAGTCATGCTAGTTGCGTAGTTGTGGATTTGAGAAATACTTGTTCTAAAGTTTGTGATTCCCGTAGCATGCACGTATGGTGAACCGTTATGTGATGAAGTCGGAGCACGATTTATTTAATTATTGTCTTCCTTATGAGTGGCGGTCGGGGACGAGTGATGGTCTTTTCCTACCAATCTATCACCCTAGGAGCATGCGTGTAGTACTTTGTTTCGATAACTAATAGATGTTTGCAATAAGTATGTGAGTTCTTCATGACTAATGTTGAGTCCATGGATTATACGCACTCTCAGCCTTCCACCATTGCTAGCCTCTCTAATACCACGCACCTTTCGCCGGTATCATACACCCACCATATACCTTCCTCAAAACAGCCATCATACCTACCTATTATGGCATTTCCATAGCCATTCCGAGATATATTGCCATGCAAATTATCACTGTTCCGTTTGTTATGACACGTTTCATCATTGTCATATTGCTTTGCATGATCATGTAGTTGACATCGTATTTGTGGCAAAGCCACCTTTCTAATTCTTTCATACATGTCACTCTTGATTCATTGCATATCCCGGTACACCGCCGGATGCATTCACATAGAGTCATATTTTGTTGTAAGTATTGAGTTATAATTTTTGTGTTGTAAGTAAATAAAAGTGTGATGATCATCATTATTAGAGCATTGTCCCAAGTGAGAAAAGGATGATGGAGACTATGATTCCCCCACAAGTCGGGATGAGACTCCGGACGAAAAAAAGAGAAAAAAAGAGGCCATATAAAAAAAGGCCCAAATAAAAAATGAGAGAAAAAGAGAGGAGGGACAATGTTACTATCCTTTTACCACACTTGTGCTTCAAAGTAGCACCATGATCTTCATGATAGAGAGTCTCCTATGTTGTCACTTTCATATACTAATGGGAATTTTACATTATAGAAATTGGCGTGTATATTCCAATGATGGGCTTCATCAAAATGCCCTAGGTCTTCGGGAGCAAGCGAGTTGGATGCACACCCACTTAGTTTCTTTTCTTAAGCTTTCATACACTTATAGCTCTAGTGCATCCGTTGCATGGCAATCCCTACTCACTCACATTGATACCTATTGATGGGCATCTCCATAGCCCATTGATACGCCCAGTTGATGTGAGACTACCTTCTCCTTTTTGTCTTCTCCACAACCACCGTTCTATTCCACATATAGTGCTATGTCCATGGTTCGCGCTCATGTATTGCATGAAGATTGAAAAAGTTTGAGAACACCAAAAGTATGAAACAATTGCTTGGCTTGTCATCGGGGTTGTGCATGTTTTAAATATTTTCTGTGATGAAGATAGAGCATAGCCAGACTATATGATTTTGTAGGGATAACCTTCTTTGGCCATGTTATTTTGAGAAGACATGATTGCTTTGTTAGTACGCTTGAAGTATTATTATGTTTATGTCAATATTAATCTTTTATCTTGAATCTTTCGGATCTGAACATTCATGTGCCACAATAAAAAATTACATTGAGAATTATGCTAGGTAGCATTCCACATAAAAAATTCTGTTTTTATCATTTACCTACTCGAGGGCGAGCAGGAATTACGCTTAGGGATGCTTGATACGTCTCCAACGTATCTACAATTTTTTATTGTTCCATGCTATTATATTATCTGTTTTGGATGTTTAATGGGCTTTATTATGCACTTTTATATTATTTTTGGCACTAACCTATTAACCAAAGGCCCAATGCAAATTGCTGTTTTTTTTGCCTATTTCAGTGTTTTGCAGAAAAGGAATATCAAACGGAATCCAAATGGAATGAAACCTTCGGGAGAGTTATTTTTGGAACAAACACAATCCAGGAGACTTGGAGTGGACGTCAAGAAAGCAACGAGGCGGCCATGAGGCAGGGAGGCGCGCCCAGGGAGGGTAGGCGCACCCCCACCCTCGTGGGCCCCTCGTGGCTCCACCGACCTACTTCTTTCGCCTATATATACTCATATACCCCGAAAACATCCGAGAGCACCACGAAACCCTATTTGCACCGCTGCAACCTTCTGCACCCGTGAGATCCCATCTTGGGGCCTTTTCCGGCGCTCCACCGGAGGGGGAATCGATTAGGGAGGGCTTCTACAACAACACCATAGCCTCTCCGATGATGTGTGAGTAGTTTATCACAGACCTTCGGGTCCATAGTTATTAGCTAGATGGCTTCTTCTCTCTCTTTAGATCTCAATACAAAGTTCTTTACGATTCTCTTGGAGATATATTCGATGTAATTCTTTTTGCGGTGTGTTTGTCGAGATCCGATGAATTGTGGTTTTATGATCAAGATTATCTATGAACAATATTTGATTCTTCTCTGAATTCTTTTATGCATGATTTAATATCTTTGCAAGTCTCTTCGAATTATCAGTTTGGTTTGGCCTACTAGACTGATCTTTCTTGTAATGGGAGAAGTGCTTAGCTTTGGGTTCAATCTTGCGGTGTCCTTTCCCAGTGACAGCAGGGGCAACAAGGCACGTATTGTATTGTTGCCATCGAGGATAAAAAGATGGGGTTTATATCATATTGCTTGAGTTTATCCCTCTACATCATGTCATCTTGCCTAATGTGTTACTCTGTTCTTATGGACTTAATACTCTAGATGCTTGCTGGATAGCGGTCGATGTGTGGAGTAATAGTAGTAGATGCAGAATCGTTTCGGTCTACTTGTCGTGGATGTGATGCCTATATACATGATCATGCCTAGATATTCTCATAACTATGCGCTTTTCTATCAATTGTTCGACAATAATTCGTTCACCCACTGTAATACTTGTTATCTTGAGAGAAGCCACTAGTGAAACCTATGGCCCCCGGGTCTATCTTTCATCATATTATTTCCCTATCAATTTGCTATTTCTGCCGCCGTTTATTTTACAATCTTTACTTTCCAATCTATATCATAAAAATACCAAAAATATTTATCTTATTATCTTTATCAGATCTCACTTTTGCAAGTGGCCGTGAAGGGATTGACAACCCCTTCATCGCGTTGGTTGCAAGGTTCTTATTTGTTTATGCAGGTACGAGGGACTTGCGTGTAGTCTGCTACTGGACTGATACCTTGATTCTCAAAAACTGAGAAAAATACTTACACTATTTTGCTGCATCACCCTTTCTTCTTCAAGGGAAAACCAACGCATGCTCAAGAGGTAGCACTAGGCTGCCATGAGAAAGCTTCCACGAAGGACATGTTTCCCCATGCATTGTGGAATAGTAAAGAGGTCAATGTTTTGAAAAGAAGGGAAGCACTGCCGATAAAAATAAATGTGGAATAGTGACTCAATGGTGGACTTGCAAACCTGATGAGGTGATCATCTACTTGTGAGTTTGTCAGTAGTCCATAGGTAATTTTAAGTGGTCAACCGTGCGAAGGGTTTGCATTTTTGGGGCACCATGCCTCCCAGAAAAGGTTGTGAGTGCCTAGTTGGTCGGACTTGCATATAGAACGAGCTAAATCTAGTGGTCAACTTTCAGACGATTTTCTCTAAAAACAAAAGCTTCCAGACGATTTTGGTAGGCTAGTCCAGGTAAGGAAAAAAGTCAACTCCAAAAGATGACGATCGGTAATGTTCCAGCGTGAACTGATCGAGCTTCAGGTTGTCCTGTCTCGCAAAGCTTTTCTGGGAGAGGGGCGTAATCTGTTGGCCTACAAGCCATGCTGAATGGTAGAACTACTTCGTTATCAAGCCATTGCAAGTTATGGTCCTAGTACCTAGTTGCACCCAAAAAGACTTGGGCATCTTGTCTTGATCATCAGATAGGCAATTACAGTACAACACAAGGCTTGTGGGTAGAGACGATTTGTGTCGAAGTCATCTTAGAAAATATCTCCCGTGAATTTATTGTGTCTAGGATGTCGATGACACCAAGGGGCTTGGGTAAGTCGACTAGGCCTTTTTGAATTGTCAATCGATTCAGAAAAGTGCGATTTCAATTCATTGAAAAATGTAACTTGCACCTTTTAACTTAGTTGCATTTTTCGGGGAAGTGCAAGTCTTGGCTTTTTCTAAACTTGACTTGCATTTTTCGTTATCGATCTGTGCAAGTTACGAGTCTGGGCTAGGGCCGGGGCTGGCCGTGGCCGTGGCAATGGTCGCTGAACGACATCGCCATCTCGCTATCTGTTTTCTTTCTTTCTCCTTTTGTCATCGATCTGTGCAAGTGTGCCTTGTGTACGTACGGCCTTGCGTGGACTGGCCTTTATAGGAGATGCTCAGGTATCCGTATTGTGATGGATATCCAGAGATAGGAATAGAAGCTCTCCTCCCGGCTCCTCAGTGATTTGGGCTTCCTGGTCGTTGGATCGGGTGGCTTGATTGGATCTGGGCCGTCGGATCGACCCCTGGAACGACCTCGTCCGTCGGATCAAAAAAAGTTACTGCTGAAATGAATAGTTACTCCAGTTTCGTGCCACCGCGCGTAAATAGTCTGCCCCGCCGAGGCATTTTCGTCATTTCGCTCACAGGGGTATAAAAGGGCTGACTTCGTGATGAACCCTAGCCTCCTCCTCTCCCCTCCCGCGCGCCTCCTCTCCCCGCGTCCCAGCCCCCACTCGCCCCGCCCTCTCCCCTTCCTCTCCCTCCCTCAGACCTCGCTGCCCCGCTCACATCGATGCCGCCGACGCCTTCAGACCACCCCGCGGTGGACCTCTCTCCTCCCCGCCCCACCCGTCCCACTTGCCGTGGCCGTGGCCGATGACCGCGGCCCCGCCGTCCCGCCCCGCCCGCCGCGGCGGCCATGGACGAGCTCGAGCTCGACAGGGGAGCAACGGGGAGAGGAACATGAGGCTAGGGGGAGGAAGAAGATGGCCACCGCCGCCAGATCGCCGCCGCGTCTCTGCTTCAACCCTAACCCTAGTGTTGTTGCTGCTGCTCAAGGTGCGTCCATTTCGATTTGCTACTGGCCCCTCCCCTCCCCTCATGCTGCTGCTGCTCTTGGTCACACAGGTGCACGCATGCGTCCAATGGCGAACCCTAGCCTCGGACAGCAGCAGCGGCCATCACCAATGACAGCAGTGACAGGAGTGGCCAGCAGCTCAAGTGCACCTATCTCTTCTAGGAGCACGATGCCCACCCCACCCACTACCCCTTCCCCCGCCAGCCATGGGAGCTGGTGGCCTGCCTCTCCTCAGATCGTGACCTGAAGCCGGCTCAGACATCAGGTGAGTACCTCTGTTCCTCCACCCCTGCTATCTCTTGTGCTTTGAGCGAAATGTCCATCAAACCAGTGTCAATTTTGGGGTCTGCATGAGGCTTCCAGGCCGTAATTTATGTATCAAATCTTTCATGTAGATGATGTAACAGATGCCTGTTATTAGATGATTTTTTTGCCATTTAAGATGGCAAATAAATTTATCAATTGTTTCTTCTATGATGGATGGTGAACAGAGGATAACAACATGAACGGTCGTGATTCAGTATTTTGTGCACTCAAATTATTGAACAGAAGGGGCAAGAAGGAAATAATTATGTTATTTGTATGAACTGTGTGTGTGCTGGATCCGATTGAGAAAGTTTAGGTCCAGATGACAAGAAATAAAATATGCAAATCCCATGTTTTTTAAGGATTTGTGTTTGTTAATTCAATGGTCCACTTCTAAACTTTTTGATTTTCAATAATGGTGTTGTTCAAGTAGTGGGTTTGTTCATAATGCACATGGGGAATAACATGATTTTTGTGGTGAATATGTGGGAACTGTCATGATTTTAAGGATTTCCCTTCTTTCTTCCTCTTGCTGATATAAATTATGTTTTTAGCATTTTTTTTCCAAGCTAGCATCTACAAAAAGTTTCTTATTTCATTTTCTAGCTTCTGACCCTGATTTGACCAGATGCAGAGATGTGATGCTTGCCCTGTTGCCAGTGCATCCTACTCTCCTGGCAACCATAGTGCCCTCACCATAACATGAACAACACAGGGCCGGTGCGGTCACCATGACCTTGATGGCGCAACGGAAGTTCGAGTCCTCTGTAGAGAAGCATCCAGTGGCGGAGGCTATGAGGTTGCATTCTTATTTCTCCTAGGTGAGCTTCTCCTCATTTTTCTCGATCAATTATTTGGAGGCAGTGAGCGTCAAATAATATCTCCTCTATTTCTATTGCTTGACCAAGAGGAATTTGTATATATCAATTTGTGGGAGGCACACATTCAGGTTATATTTTTGCTAGGTTAAATAAGATTTACTTACATTAAATGAAGTACAATGATGTCCTGCTATTTTACAGAGTGAACGAAAAAAATATTATGCAAGAGCATATGTCATATGGTAATAACCTCCGTTTGTTAACCACGACAGGACTATGTTTAAACATTCAACAACTCTGGCCAACATATGAAACAAGGCCAAGTCTCGCATGGGGATGCAGCCCATCCTCTGCTTGCTTCCAGCACGGCGCCGGCCGGATCCACCTCGGCCACAACCACGACACCGGCATTAGCAGCCATGTGCTTCTTCTCCATCACCACAAAATGAGAATGCAAGGTCTCTATTCTGCTCCCCCTCCCCCTCTGCTTGCTTGTTTTGATTTGGCCGCTCCCCTTCCTCCCTCACTCCCTGATGCACACAGGCACAAGCAAGGGAAGACCATCGCTTCGCTCCTCTAGGCCGCCGCTGCTGCAACCCTACTGGACGCCATCAAGGTATCTCTCTGCTTCCTCTCCTTCTCATGATATGCTCTGCTTGTCCACACCCACCAATTTGGTTACTGCAACTTTCGTTCTTCAGAGAGGAGAAATTATGCAGAATTCTGAATCTTTAACTGTGGTCTGAGAAGAAAATTGAATCTTTCTTCAGAGAGTAGTCGTTTTGTGACAAAGAAATCTGAAACAATAAATGTATGTGACCTCTGCAGGTCGCGGACGTTATGGAGCTGGACGAGGTTTAATCCCCAGTCTTATTTATCTATGCCTACATATGTTGTGCGGCTGCAAGGAAAGATTACTCCCTGTAATATTAGTGCTACATTGCCTACTCAATAGTTTCCTTTTTTTCTTCTGAAATTTAGCTGCAGTCATGGATCACTAACCTGTACATTATGTTACATCTCACGGTTATCTGACTTGCTTATGCAATATATCTCTATCATTCATATATATATTAATTCATGGAGAAATACATTTTTTGCTATGCCGCTCGAGATGTACGCCCTCTGTTCCATATGAGCCGAGAGGATATTTTAGAGGTTTTTGTTTTCTCATATAGGTTTTGTAGTTATATTTTGGTTAGAATGTTGCTGCTCCTAAACACTGGTTATGTGTTTTTGGGACAAGGTGCTTTGTACATTATGATTGCTTATATATGTGTCATGGTTTAAATGTATTTAAAATCAATTTGTTCGGGCTAAGATCCATTCTATATTATGCGAGCCATTTCTTCATTTCAATATGATGCTATCTTTTTTTCATTTCTTTTGGTCTAGGACAAAGGGTATGTGGATGTTTCTATTCAGATAAAAGACTGAATTAGATGCAATCTTTGAGAAAAATTTACATCCTTCCACTATTCCCATCTTTGTTTTGTTATTTTTGCTATTTCAGACAACGGGATACACCACCTTGATGAAAATATATTTACCTAAAGATTTTATTTGTTTGGATACAACCTCTGAATTCAAAAGCAAAACATAGATGTCGTGATAGCGGTGGAAGAAACACTCTTAATTGTTTCTGATAAATAATGACGCCTTTCTTATACAAGTTTTTTTGGTGCGTTTGCTCGTCGGCGGGACGGTGCAAGGCGCAACTCCGACGTGGTTCGTTGCCGGTTGGACGGCGTTCACGCGCAACCCCGGCGTGCATTGAGTACTGCCTCGGCTACAACCTCCCTCGGTGAGCTCCATCTTCCTCCTGCTCCTCTGCTTCTGCTACTGTATGGGACATGGCCATGGCTATATTGATCCATCCATCTATCCAGAAATAAGAATAGAAGCTCCTCAGGCCGCACCACAGCGATTTGGGATTCCTGGCCGTCAGATCGGGTGGCTTGATCGGATCTGGGTGGTCGGATCGACCCCTGTAACGACCTCGTCCGTCGGATAAAAAAAAGTTACTGCTGGCATGAATAGTTACTCCCGTTTCGTGCCACCGCTCATAAATAGCCTGCCCCAACAGGGGCATTCTCGCCATTTCTCTTTGTATGTGGCGGTGGCGTTCGTGCTAGGGCGATGATGATTAACTGTGGCTGGAATAAGTGTGCCTTTGAGCAATCAAGGCACCTGTGGGTATCAAGTTTGATCCTCCCTGTTGTCTCTAGAATCCTTTTTGATCCTGTGATACCTATTGATTTGTCCTTGGATGGTCATTCTTGTTGAGTGATAACCAGGGCAGCTCCATTGTGTAAACAGATTGATCTGGTGATAAGAGATGATGGGGATAGGTTATATGATCGACAAAAGGCGAATCTGAGCCCGCTATGCAATAAAACTGCAGCTACCTCCCCTAATGTGTGTAGTATTGAAGGCAAAAGAGAACTTTTAATGTCTTGCTACTTTAAAATTCCAAAAAGGTGCATTCTTCCTTTGCTGGTTACTTAACCATGATTTTTTTGTTTTGCTTTGGTTCTGGTTGAGATACTAAAGGTTGTTTATATATGAAAATAATAGACACTTGTAGTTTTGTATGCCTCACCTGTAGCTTAGGATCCAATGTTGTAATGTTTTGCCTGGGTAAAAATAACTCTAATCAATAATAGTGGTTCTATCCTTCTGATTTGAACTGGGAGAGGGCCACTGATTCTTGATCTTAAGGTGACCCCATTTTTCTATGCCTCATGCTCATGCTGCTCTATGTTCCCTTTTAAACATTCTTGCTTGCATTTTGGGTTGGTTTTCTGCTCTATGTTCCCTTTTAGCATTTCTTTCCGCTGTTGCTGCATTCCCTTTTTTGTATATTACATGTTCTTTTTGTATCTCATTCTGCATGTAACATAACTAAATAATACATTGAGATGAAAGGTTATATCTGATATCATTGAGAGGAGCAGGCCAACATCCCTACCTCCCTCTTCAACTCCCACCCAACATAATTGTGGTGAGCTCCCCCTCTCATCTACCTGCAATTTGTACCTTCGGTTTTGGATGCATACAAATTGTGTATGCCATGACTGAAACTCGAGCAGCAAATTGTGTGTGTGTGTGCGCGCGCGCACGCACATCACCTTTTTGTTTAATTTTGGATGGCTCAAACCGGCTGGAGCCAACTTTGTGTGTGTGTGAGTGCGCATCCATTGCATGTAAAAATCTTGTTTTTTCCAAACTCTTCTACTGTCGGATATGTAGATAAATTGCTTATCTGGGCAGTTGTAGTACTCCATGCCATTGTCAAGGATCTGCACTTTCATCACACTAAATGTAGTTGACTAAAAAGGTAAGTTATGCCTTCTCTCTCGCTAATCAATTTTCTCTTGGCTATTCTTTCTTTGTAGATGATCATATTTTGTGTATTTTCACTATGTATTCTTGTATCTATATATGTTGAGCAGATTGTTTCCTCTATGACCATGATTCTATATGATTACTAAGGTCTCTAACCTTCTCTTCTTTTCTAATTAGAACATGATATTAATCTGATGTATCTCCTATTTGCGATGACTATTAAATATGGAGTTTCTTTGTTGTCTAATGAAGCAGTCAAGTATGCAATCTGAGCAGAATATCATTAAAAGGTCATTGACCCAAAAAATTGAACTTAATCTAAACCTCCCCTGTTCCTGCTAAATATCCCTATTTTTCTGAACTTAACAAAGAACAACATCATATATTTGATCAGCACACAAGTGAACCAGAAAGCATTTTATTCAGTCTTGGTACCCTTAGTGTAAAATTATTCCTTACTGGTTGGGGATTTGGAGGTGCGGTATGTGGTTGGCGAAGGATTTTTTTCTCCTAGGCTCCACACATTCTCTTCCATCTAAAACACCCGATGCGGTCAAGTGGTGTAGTAGTTGATGGTCGAGAGCTAAAATCAAGGCACTGTTTTGTTTTAGGATTTGTGTAATCTTTAGATCCACCTTTACCATCCCAATTATTTGCCTGAGCTCTGGTGATTACTCCCAAGGATTACTCCACCAAATAACATTACCGAGGTATCACTGTGTGCCTGGCTATTTATTCATGTGTAGTACTACAGTGTGTGGCCTTCTCTGTTTTGTCAAATGCCAGTACTTGCGTTGTGACCCTTGATGTAATGTCTGTCAACCTATAACCCTTTAAAACATGACCTGTTGGCTATTGGTATTACTGATATAAAAGAGATATTTTGTTTGTGCTGATGCAGGAGGGCAGCAGCCTCGACGCGGCGATCACGTTGCTCCTTAGCGTGGAGATGTAGTGCCACCTGGCCGGCAGAAGGAAGTCCGCCGATCGTCGAGATCTGCTTCAAGGACGGCGCCTGGAAGAAGCTCAATGACCAGATCATCGTCCTCTCCAAGAGGAGGGGTCAGTTCAAGCAGGTACAACTAGCTCACCATTGCTAGCTCCTCCTCCCACTTTCTTCTTTGACTGTGTCAAACTTGAGCCTGTAGCTACTATTCAGATATCGTGTCAGTTAATCTTCAAAAACAGAGGTGAGAATTATATGTTTGGACAATGTAGTGGTTACTTTAATATTGAGATGTCGAGGGTCGTTCCCGAGCTCCATATTTAGTTATTGGATGCTCATATACCAAGGCGCGCTCCCGATCTGTAGTTATTTCTTCATCACCACAGGATGTTTGTTGTTTATTCTTCTTACCCGTGTCGGTATTTTGTTTGTCCTTTATACTCGAAAGATATATATGACAAGCCCTATTAGTATTTAGTAAGTAGAGGCAAAATGGGTTGTTCTGACGCAGTGCTTATTTGTTTTGGACCGTCTAAATTCTGGTTAACTGCAGCTCATCCATGGTTGTACCTTTTCCTCTTTTTCCCCATGCAGGTTGGTTCGCTGTCTACAGGTGCTCGTTATTCTGGCCAGTTTGCCGTGCTCTATCTTCGACCACCTCTTTGCAGGTTGTCCCCTTCTCCCCCTCTCTTCTATGCTTTCCAGGCCTAGGCTTACAATTCTTCCTGTATGAAGCAGTTGTTAGATTTTGTTTGGACAATAGATGTATCTGCTTTTTGTTCTCTTATTGGTAGAAGCCTAGCATCTAAAACTATTATTCCCTGCCTTTATTTTTGTGCTTGCTTGGCATTTGGAATTGGGCATTTTGATCACTTCTATAGATCCTGGTAGGACCTAGGATTTTTTGTACCTTTCTGCTATGTCCTAGAAGTAGCGTGTTGATTTGTTCGTTGGAACTGCTCGCATGTGTCGTGTTGTTGGGGCTACCAGACAAACCAATATCGTTCTAGATATGATTTATAAAAAATGTTTGTTGGTCTGTACCTAAAGTAGTATGTTGTTAGGAAGACATTCACTGGGCTGGTCAGCTTGGCCTGTATCCATTCTGTCTGCTTATTTTTGAATCTCATCTAGGTTTATTTACTCTTTTAGGTTCCTACTTTAGTTATCATGGATCCTTAGGTTTGTTTGATTTAATGGAATTGGGACCTACATGTTTTGCCTATTTCAGTGAATTTAGATCATATTCTTCTTAGGCACTAAACTTCTTCGCAAAGAATGTGTGGAGAGGTGGTTTAGCTCTCTGAGATGGTTGTGCTCAAATTTACACGGGGTGGCTGTCTCTCTTCTATACATTGTTGTCTCCTTAGGAGATTGAAGAGCTTCTCTTGGTTGCATTCGTTACTAAAACATGGATGTTTCAGAGCAAGTAGCACACCATGGATTTAAATGTTCAGTTAACTTTGAATTTGTTGGAGTTACTAAAACATGGAATTAAATTCACAGTACCTATGAATTTAAATGTTTGAGTACTCCAAGCATGTTTGATATCAACAAATGTTTGATACAGTATGTAGTGCCATCATCTCATGTGCTCATGGTTTCTTTTTTACTGCCATGAATGTATTTTGAGTAAATCAACTGAATTTTAATTTAGTTCACAATGCACACAATTTTGGTGACTCTTGCGTGCTCAAGCTTTGCATCGTTTGGACGTGTGCCAATTCCTTCATGGATTCATGCTGGTCCTTGTGTTGCATTGCAGTAACTTTTTCCCGCCTTGCTGGAGGAGATGAAGCACATGGCAAAACAGGAGTTCATTGTGCACTTAAGAAGGTGTAGCAGTGACCAATTTCGCCTGTAGTAGTAACTCTTTCCTGCCTTTGCTGCATTTTTCTCTTCACTACAGTACTGCACCATCAGTGATGCAATGCCAACAATCACCATTTCAAAGAACTAGAGATCATTTGTACTCCTGATTGTATGCATACATGGAAGAAAACCCCAAACTGAAATTAGAATTACCTGTTGATAGCAAATTGGCATTTAACCCTAGTCAAAAAATTGAGAGATCAATTTGCAAGAGTTGGATCAATTTGCATGTGTACTGTAATTTTTAATTTTTTCAGGCGTACTCCTCTTACAGATCAATTTGTCAATTTTCAAGCCAACTTGTCGATTTATAGGTTACATTAGACAGAAACTTCTTTTATAGATCAAGTCATGTTTCTCACCATCCTCCTCATCACGTAGCAGAGGAGGCGTCCTGGAGCGCGGTGGAGGCATTTTGGACGTGGAGCACGGCCTGGAGCACGGCCTTGCGGTTCCTGGAGCCTAGGGAGGCCATGCGAGAAACCTGGGGTAGCAAGGTACTGCCTCTTGCTGCTCCTCCCCCATGTCTGGAGCTCGCCTGGAGCTCCCCCACGCCTTGAGCTCGCTAGAGCAGAGGCCTGCGGAGCGCTCCCTGGGGCAAGGCCTGGGGCGATCTGCAGGGAGGAGCAGAGGCCTGGAGCTGTGGGGAGAAGAGGTCTGGAGCTGCAGGGAGGAGCAGAGGCCTGGAGCCGGCGGCGAACTCTGGAGGCGACGACGCGAGGAAGGAGCGAATCACGAGGGAGAGGGAGGAGCGGATCGCCAACTTTTGAATTGTATAAGGATGTAATTGAAAATTGCTGTTTAGTTCAAAATGTGTGTCCGTTGGGAGAAATATTTCGGGACGGAGAAAGTACTATTGACATAGATACACTTTATTTATCAAGGATTTTTGTATATCATATTATCACAGGAAAATGATTTATGTATGCACTTTTTATGGTCATGTACAGTTCAGAGCCAATGTTATTTATCAAACACATAATTTAAATAAGGCTTGTGAAAAAAATTGCCCATAGAAATGATCACTTTGATTGGTAGTGTCAAAAGGATGCAGAACATTTGTAACATTTCTTCCCATATTCATGAGACTTTCACTCTGTTGTTGCATTAGTCAAGTTTAGTTTCATTACATATGTGTGCATGTATCAGTTTTCATATGTATAGTGATATATTTAAGAATTATGAGAAATTTTGCCAAATTTGGTGGGCACAAAACAGAGGCATCCGGAAGCAGGACAAACGTCATTGGTATTTTGTTGGTCATTTTTTGCGTCGCATCGCAAATGAAATGGCACTCATGGAGGCAATTGAACCAAGCTATCTATTGTATGCCTAACTATGGCTTTATAGTTGTATCGCCTCCGGTGCCAATGTTTTCTTCTTAGCCCTGAACCCGATAATCGGTTATCCTGTTACATGTTCTAAACTTGCCTTTGTTTTTTTCTTAGCCCTTAACCCGATAACCGGTTATCCTGTTACATGTTCTAAACTTGCCTTCATATAAATGTATCATGCCGTTTGATCTTCCGTCACTTGACCATATCGTTGGGACCGGCACTGGCGCGTTGCCGATCTAGTGGCCTATGAATTGAAAGCGTCTGTGCGGTGGTGACCGGCCGGCCGGCCGTCCTCCACTCAGGCGGGCATCTCGCGGTGGAGCATACAGAGACAGCGTAAATGTGAAGCGGCAATCAATGATAAGATCCTATTCGCTCGCCACATCGAACCTGCATATGGTAAAAGCAAAAAAATCCTGGTACGAGTTTGGGAGTCGCTGTTGATCGATGCCCAGAAGACTGAGAGAGAGACTTCCTGTGCGATTTCCACAATAATGCGATGCCCACAAGGCCAGAACCTCGTACTACTTGTCTATAAGCACAGATGCTTGGAACCATAACAGTTGGTGGAATACAAGCCACCCCAGGTGAATTTTGCAGCCATGCACATGGCGTTCTACTTCTACCAGCAGGGTTGTCTCAACCTTGGCAAGGTGAGCCTCAAAACTGTGCCCTCCTTGCTCGTGGTGGCAGACCGGCAGGACCTAGAGGCGAGCGAGGTGTCGCTTCCTCTTCATCAGTACCACGCCATAGCACGCAACAATAATACTCTCTCCGTTTAGAATTATTTGTCATAAAAATAAATAAAAATAATTATATGTAGAACTAAAAATTAGATACATCCATTTCTTCGACAAGTAATTTCGAACGGAGGGAGTAATATTCTGCACACTCGTATCATGCGTAGCTTTTTGTTTAGGGGTATATAATCAAGTTTTATTTATCAAAAGCCACAGAATGTGGGATATCGTTCTGGTTATGGGATTGACCAAATCAGACATGACTTCCAGGACCTAGCGAAAGAGAAAACTTGGCTAATCTATGTGCTTCCACCCTATCCTTCCCACTCTGAAAAGTAAAATTACATTGGAATTGAGCTGAGTAGGAATTAATCTCGCTAATGATAGCTCCATATATGCCTCTAGGTCTTTAGTTGATGTCTGCAATGACTTGTTTAGAATCTGATGCGGTCACTATCTGATACAACTAGAGGTCTTCGGCAAGCGCGAGTGCCTCGCTGCATGCAATGGCCTCCAAAGTTGCCGGGTGTCTACACCACCTAGGACCAGAGAAGAACTGCTCTTGTCCCGATATACTGCAGCCGCGGCTCCTCCTCTTTCCCCTTCGAACTCCGGCATGTCGACATAGTGCCACATGAACAGGGTCCCGAGATGGTGTGGGTTTATTTCCGTAAAAGAGCACAGAGCAGAGATCCAATTCTCTTCTTCCAAATCATGGGCTTGCAATAGCTAGGTCGCTACCCCGAAAGGCCTGCACTTGCTTCCTACACTGCCATAAAAAAAATATTGCATCAAGTACTCTAGTTTGCAATGGACTAGACAGGACGCTCCTGGAATGAGAGTCTCCAATGTACTCGTGGATAGCACCCAAAGTATTAAGTGGATTTTTATCATTTATGTCACTATTCAGTTTTGCCATTAAAAGTAACAATTGCTCAAAAATGTTATCGTTGCGTGAGATGCTTGCTTAAAAATGCCATTATATATCTAAAAAATATCATTGTTCCATTAGATGTTTGCTAAAAAAATATCATTAGTTATCGTTAATGTCAGGTCAAACTCTTTGACCAAGTTATACGAAGAAAATGCCCTACACCCACATGTCAGCTCTCTCTATCTCACGATGATAAGTGTGGACCCCATTCGCCAGGGGTAAGAAAGCGAATAGTTTTAGCCGAAAACAGGAGTATCGTTGGGACCAAGTGGAATCCACGCTTTATTGTAGTGTGACAAAAGGAGAGCTGCCATGTTGGTCTGTAGGTATTTTGGTCATTATAACATGGCAAACGAGATTTGAGCTAATAGTAATGGTGTCTAGTGGCATTTTTGAGCATGCTCCTAACGAAGCAATGGTATTTTTGAGTAGCAGAAATTTCTAGTGGCAAAACTGAGTAGTGAGATGCAACCAATGGTATGAATGATAAAAACCCAAGTATTAAATAGCGGTTATGACAAACGGAAGCTGAAGCATTAGCGTGTTAAATTACTGCATGTGATGCCTCTTCAAACACTGTAGCGTTGAGATAGCACACCATTTAAAACTATGATAGGACAATGGAGAGCGCCCTCAAGACCAGCCCAACAGGAGGTACAAATGCAAGTTAAAAAAGTGTTCATGAATTCAAAAAATGATTGCCGACTTGAAGAAAAAAATGTTGGCAAAAAATATATTTCTTAGATGAACAGGTGTGCTTTTTTACGTTCTTGCCTAACAACAAACATTTCCTGTAACTACGCAAGGACTATACCTCGCTTGTACCGAGATTTTCTCTCTTCCCGCTTTAAAACTTTTCATGTCGTGTACAGTGCTGGACCAGCCCATTTCTAGCTTTTGTTTACGCTTGCTCGCATGCTGTTTCGTGTGTTCGCTGCTGCGGTTTTATTTGTTTTTTTTCTTCTTTTTCGTTTCTTTTCTTTTTCTTTCTTTCTTCCCCGGTTTTCTTTGTGTTTTCATTAGTTTTCTTCGTTTCTTTCTCTGTTTTTTCTCTATCATTTTTTTTTCATTTTATTTGGTTTTCATCGGTTTTTTCTTTCCCTTCCGTGTATTCGTTTTCTTTGATTTCTTTCTTTCTCGGGTTTTCTTCTTTTTTCTGTGTTTTTCTTTGGTTTCATTGTTTCCATTCTTTTGCATTGGTTTTCTTTGGGTTTTATTGTTCTTTTTTCCCCTTTTTTTCTCGTTTTCACTGGGTTTTCTTCCTTTTGTTTCTTTTTGATGGTTTTCATCTGGTTTTTTCTTTGTCTTTTCATATGGAACAGGAACGTTTTTTTACATGATTAACATTTTCATATACATATAAAATCAATTTTTGTGTACACGTTTTGTTTTTGTTAATACGTTATTAATATTTTTCAAATATATGTTTTGATGCGTACTTTCTTTTCTGTACACATTATACATTTTTGCTATATACATAAACATTTATCATATCCCTCTAATACATGAGTAACATTTTTCTCAAACATATATTTTGATGTAAAAAAATTCCTTACATGTTATGCATTTTTCTTGTACATCAGAACCATTTTTTATATAAATTTTAATATTTTTAAATGCATGATCAACCTTTTTTGAAATACTTTTTTGATGTCTACTAGTTTCCATATATCTTGCACACTTTTTTCATACACCACCAAAAAAGTTATGCACTTTAACACTTTCTCGAATATATGATTAACATATTTTTAAACATATTTTTTGACAACTACTTTTTTATATACATTGTGCATTTTTCGCATACATAAGGAACATTTTGTTATACTAGTTTAACATTTTTTAATACATTATGAGCATTTTTTATACAAATATATGTTTGATGTCTAGTTGTTTTCATACACATTGTACATTTTTAAATACATGAATAACATTTTTAAAATGCTTTTTTGATGTCTACTTTTTTTCCATATACATCCATACTTTTTTATATATGTTTATCATTTTTTGCATGCATTATTATTATTATTATTGGAAATGTCAGTATACTTCTTGAAACACGCAAACATTTTTAAAGAATTCCACAAACATTATTTTAAATTTTATCAACATTTTTTAAAATTACGCTAACATTGTTATTGTACTATGGTAAAAAAATGAATGCCATATAATTGAATTGGCGCCGCCACTGGGAGGCAGAAACCCTAACCGCATTTTTTCTTGGGAGAAGAAACAAAGTGGGGAGGGAGACAGAGGAGCTACATTCTTTATTTTTAGCTACTACTGTACGCACGGTAGCTAAACTCAATAAACATTGTCATCATTATTACTGTTGTCTTTTCAATTTTATCAGATTGGTGTCTACGTGGATTGTACTATGATCTATATGATATAAATGAGACATATATTACCATGGGGAAAAAAAGAAAAGTGCCTTATTTTTTTCAGAATGATGTTACATATCGTGCAGTCTAGTTCAGTTTTTAACCGGAACCCCACTAAATTTCTGTTTCAATAAAAAAACCGGTTCTGATTCTGTCATTTCAGAAGACCGATTTTTTGAACCGAATTCTGGTTAAAAAATCGGTTCTATTCTGTCATTTCAGAAGACCATATTTTTGTTCTTCTTATCTTACTAGTAAGCTCGCACGTGCAAAATGCACGTCTCATTCGACTTAAAATTTTGAATATGCAAAACTTCAGTAAATTCCAATCCACATATAGCTACTTGTAATTCACTCTGCAATGATTTGTACCACCTTCAATATGCTTTGCGAGTTTGAAACCTGGTAGGATCCACTACTTCAGAAATCACAAACTTGCATAAAGAAGCTATAGTACCGATTGCGTACTCTCGAGAAAACAAACTTGCATAAAGCTTATATCGACATTAAATCAATTGACATAAATTCTTTGTTGATGAATCAATAGAAACCTATTTAATATCATACGCTTATAGGGGGGTACCAAATCAGTATCAAAGGCAACTTACCCCTTTTCTGGTCTAATGCACACATGCTTGTACCAATGACTGCTACCACATATATAAGCCTATATATTGTGCGATGCTTAGAAAGGGCGTGATTTCAAATTCCCAAGGAGAAGAGCACTTACATAGTCCGTCAAATCGGGTCAACAATTCAACATGCCTGTAGATGTCGAGTGATGTGAGTTGACTATAGACAAATAGCTAAATAAAGGAGATGAGGAAATTAATATTAGTAGTGTAATGAACTTCATACTGACTGCAAGTCACGTACATGTAGTCAAGTTGAGGCAGAAATCATTTTTCTTGGAACATAATTTGGTAGCACTCCATCATTGCCATGAAACCTGTAATTTCAAATGTCAGTCTTCAGATACATAATTGTTAATTTAAGTCTTAACTGAATCTCTGCAAGCAAGCATGATGGTTTTAGCATCAGATGCATAAAGATTAGGATAACCTGGCATATTAATCACCTCAAATTAGGGTATACCAGGATATCAAAATTCACAGTTGTAGCACGGTACTATATAGTATAGTGAGTAGCTTGTGCTTTAGGCCACCGACACACAACATACTGGAAACAGTAATACCCATCTGATGTCTTGTACCGGTGAAATGATGCAAAGAATAAGGTGAAGAGAGCATAGAGAGAAGGTCAGACAACATGTGATTACGACCGACTCCATTTGGTAAAGGAAATAGAGGATCCCTGCCCCCATCAATTAGACAATAGCTAGCTGATTCATATCAACTCATAGAACGACAATAAAAGGCAACAAAAAACTGCAAACAAGAAAATGACATCTAAACGCTATACCACTCAAACAAATGCTTTTTTTTTTGGTATTCCAAACTGCAAGACTACAATGAACCTTGTATCCATCTGTTTATAAATAAGCATTTGTAGCTAAGAATGGATCGATCAAACTGTGACAGAGAAACAAAATTGCATTCAGAGTTGTAGCAAGGAACCAAAATCAAAGGGGTTCCTAACCCAGGTTGGGGAAACCTATCAAACTTGCAATCTGAGCAAGCTAAAAAGGCGATGAAATAAATGCACTCACCTAAAGCAAGAAGGAAGCCTGCATGTGGTTGACAGTGAGGTGCAGAGGTTGAGGTTGTTGAACCAATCACACATGCAAAATTCAGGATTTTCTATTTCCTTGTGAGACACATACCTTGAATAATGAAAGAATGACATGGCAAGACACTGGACAATACATTTCAATTTAGCATCTAGAAATTGTTCTCCTGGTGGAAAACCTGCAAGCATAGAAATATAGGACATCGTGGTGAACAATTTGAATAATATTCTTACTGAAGTACAGTGAGAGCAAAATATAGCACACAAAGCGTAAATAGAAGACCTCAATATTTCAGCATGAGTATTAAACTATTAATGGTAAAGACAAATGAACAGGTTTGCATTTCACTGAAGATGCTCTAGCCATAGGGTGAAATTCATTTGAAAAATCTGAAAACACACATTGTTAACCATTGCCTTCGGAACTGAACACACACATCAAAAACACCTGAAATCTGGTTTCCATGATTCTTGGTACACAGCTAAATTGTAAACTTATTAATATATTTCGTTGCTTATTTGATTCTACAAAGAAAATTTTGGATACCATTGAGAACATCAGCACTATAAGCCTGTGATGCATACTGTCTATATTCCTACAGCATGTGCAAGTAAAATGCAAACACTGTGTCATGATAGAAGGACGGGTATTTTGATTTGCTTTGTGATGCGAAACCTCCCTTTCATCAGTCACATACAGAATTGACGTTTCATCACTTAGATTATATCATCACGCAGCAACAGAAATACAAATTAACAAGGGGGGAGGGGGGGTGATCTTGCCTTATCAATTTCCTGTTGCTCTTGCTCCTCCCTCACATACTCGGATCCAATGTGATCCCCTCCTACTACAAGGAATCATGAGTTGGACAAGAGAAGGTGCAGAACTGTGTATGTGGGAGAGTGTTGGGGTAAATGACCACGGGTAGCCTAGCCGGCTCCCCTTGGCACTTCAAAAAAAATTACGAGCCGATCCGACCTCCAAGAAACCAAGACGTGGGGCCGCCTTCCCCCTGTCGGCTGCCTCTCAGGCCGGCTGTCGGAAGGCGGCCCGGCCTTAACCCTCATGAAGAAAGCCGCGAGAGGGCCGGCTCCGAGAAGCCGACCACGAGAAGGCCGACCCCAAGAAGCCGGCTCCCACGACGCGGCCAATATCGTACCCTCGAGGCCCGCACCCACATAACGGCGATGGGACGGGGCGTGGCTACAGTAAAGCCTGCCACCCCCGAAACCCGGAGCACGCCTGGCACAATGCGCCGTACGGGGTAGCTCTGACCCGTCCGGCGCGGCACTGTTGCCATGATGACTATGGCGCCATCCACGGCGGGCTGTCAGCGTGGCCCACGGCCGGTGAGCCCCTTTGGGCAGAGAGACGCCCGAAGGCGGCCAGGCCTCCCCCAGTCGGCCCAAGGCATGGCCGGCTTTCCCAAGCCGGCTTGTTCCTTCCCTCGAAGGAGGCGCCCCATTAAGAAGACAAGACGACGTGAGGCTACAGCGATCGCTCGCCAGGCGGCGGCGTTGTAGCCACGCTTACCTCGATAAAGCCCTCATCATCAGGATTGAGACAGCAGTAATCGGCCGCCGACAGGGCCCTAGGCAGTAGGGCCTGCCTGTCGACCAAGATGCCGGCAGCCGGTGGGGCCCACCAACCGGCGGGCCCCAGCAGCCGGCGCAGAAGCCGGCGAGCGTAGACACTGACGGCTGGGACCCGCTCCCAGCCGGATTACCATTGTACCCCCGGGGGTAGGCCTATATAAACCCCCCGGGGCACCCATGCAAAGGGTTGATCTCATCTAGGTTTTACTACACATAGAGGGAAGAGGAGAGCTAGCCTTGCCCTTCTTCTTCCTCTCGCCAAACAGGTCGAGGAGCACCTTGTAGCTACTTGTTCATCGAGTGATCATGCGGAGACCCCGCAGAGCAGCAGTAGGAGTGTTATCTCCACGGAGAGCCCCGAAGCTGGGTAAGATTCGCCGGCGTGCATGTCTTCGCCTTATCCCGCTTCCAGGCACCGACGATGTCTTACTGGCTCCCACACAGATAAGCCACCCGTTGGCATATGTCGCACCAACCACCCAACATTTGGCGCCCACCGTGGGGCCAGGTGCACCGTCGTCCGGAGACCTGTTCTGGACGGGAACCCTCTTCCTCCCTAGCGAGCGTAGCCAGCCCGGCACGCCCGATGGCGCTTGCCACGACGCGCTGCAAGGCGTCACCAACGCTTGCGCAACAAGCGACCTCGCCGATCCCCTTGGCGAGGCCCTCGTCTCCGACGAGCTCGCCTCCGACACGGGCACCGACCGCCTCGTCGACCTCCTCGACCAGCTCCACATCTCCAGCGAGCCTGCTGTGGACCAGGAGTCCGTTGGCTCCACCGATCCGATGCCTGTCGACTCCGACACGGCCTCGCCCGACGCCTTCCCCTCCAACGTCGTGATCTACGACGACCCACTTCCCCGAGCCGATGGCTGTGACGTTGCCACCGCCGAGGTGATGGTCATCAGCCACGGCGGCGCTTCTGGCGAGAACGCCCACAACGCCCCGCAAGCGACGATCCACGACATGTCCGTCCCCCTCCCGGCCGATGCCGACGCCGAAGCATTGGAGGCTCGCCACCTCGCCCTCCTCGCGGAGGGCCGGAAACTAGCTTCCGTGAGACGCCTCACCGAGGCCCACCAGCGCGAAGTCGACCGCGCCGCCTTCGGCACACCACCTCCTGGCGGGCCAAGCCGAGTCGGCGTCGTCAGACAGCGCGGCGCTGTCATCGCCGACTTGCTTGGAGTCGACCGCCCAGTCTATGCCACCCCACTCGAGAACCTGCACGCCGCCCAGGCGGCTGTAGACGAGCTGGATGGACTAGAGGCCGAAGAGCTCCCCTACATGACCAGACGCATTCAGCAGCTAATCGATGCAGCCGCGCAGCGGCACGAAGCCGACGCCCGCGAGGAAAGCCCTCCACCGCGTCGAGAGCACGGCGCGACGTCCCGGACGCCGACTGTGGGTAAAACTCGCGCGCGACACGAGAAAGAGCCGGCTGCCAGCCGAAGCCGAACCCGGATCTCCATCGAGCGAGACGCAGAAGGCCACCCTCGAGCCGTGGAGCGGCGGGGCAACCCGCCTCCGCCTCCGCCTCGTGGGGAAAGGTATCCCACCCCACCGCCTGTCACGCATCCGACTCTCAGCGGCCGACTAGGTCGCCGTGAAGGAGTCGGCGAGAACGACGCCCGCCATCGGATCGACAGCCTAGCGCGATCCCTGGCACTGGAAGAAGAAGATGATGTCGGCCCGCCTTGCTTCAGCCCCCGCATCCGCGACGAGCCCTTCCCCAAAGGGTTCTCGCTCCCAACAGACACGCCCAAGTACAACGGCTCCGTGAAGCCAGAAGATTGGTTGATCGACTACTCCATCGCGGTACGCATCGCGAGCCGCAACAGGCGCGTTGCCGTGAAGTACGTGCCCCTCATGCTCCAAGGCACAGCACGGACCTGGCTCAACAGCCTCAAGCCATACAGCGTCAACAGCTGGCTAGACTTCACAGAGGCCTTCGTCTGCAACTTCACCAACACCTACAAGCGGGCTCCCAAGCCCAGACAGCTCTCCTTGTGTGTGCAAGGCCCCGCCGAGTCCACCCGCGACTACCTCACGCGTTGGGCCGAGCTCCGCAACTCTTGCGAAGGAGTGCACGAGGTGCAAGACATCGAATACTTCACAGCCGGGTGCCGAGAGGGCACCCTCCTCAAGCACAAGCTCCTCTGCGACGAGCCGACTACCCTCGACGAGCTTCTGGTCATAGCGGACAAGTACGCCACCGCCGACTCCTCAATGAAGACCGAGCTCCAGGTAGATGCGTCCGGGAAGGTACTCAACCCGGCGCCCAAGACGCCGGCTAGGGATTCCGGCCGGCGCCCATACCAAAATGACCACAAACGCAAGGGCCCCATGCCGCCTTCCACCAGTCGGCAGGTGGCCACGGTCAAGGGCGAGCAGCCTGAAGGGCGGCCCACACCCAAGAAGCAGAAAGGCGGCCGGCCGGCTTGGCAGTCGGCCTTCTCCTACGAACAAACCCTTGACGCCCCATGCAAGTTCCACAGCGGCGCGAAGCCGTCCAACCACACAACCCGGAAGTGCCACTGGCTCACCCGAATCTCCAAGGGCGAAGGGCTTGCGCCGCCTCCACCTGCTGGTCCGCCGCCTCCGGCTCCGCGGCAGCCGGCCGCTCGGCCAGCAGTCGGAGCCGTGCACGACGAGTTCCCCGACGAGCATGCCACCTATGTCATCTTCACCAGCCAGCCTGAAGACTGGCGCAGCAGGCGCCGAGAGCACCAGGAAGTCAAAGCGGTTGCCGCCAACCCCGCCGAGCACATGCACTGGTCAGAAAAACCCATCAGCTGGATCCGGGCCGACCACCCAGAGGTGATGCCATCTCCCGGCTCTTATGCACTGGTCCTGGATGCCACCCTTGCAACAGAAAGACACGCAGCCCGTTTCTCCCGCGTGTTGATAGACGGCGGGAGCAGCATCAACATCCTGTACCTTGACACCCTGAAGAAGCTCAACGTCAAGACGAAGCAGCTCACGCCTACCCGGACTGTGTTCCACGGCATCGTACCCGGCCTGTCCTGCTCCCCCATTGGCAAGATCAAGATTGATGTCCTCTTTGGGGACAAGGATCATTTCCGCAGGGAGGCCATCTGGTTTGAAGTGGTGGACCTTGAGAGCTCTTACCATGCACTGCTTGGCCGACCTGCCTTGGCCAAGTTCATGGCTGTTCCCCACTATGCTTACCTCAAGATGAAGATGCCGAGCACCAAGGGCATCATCACTATAGTCGGCGATTACAAGAAATTGGCCGAGTGCGCAGCAGCCAGCAGCCGGCTGGCCGAGTCCCTAGTGATTGCCGAAGAGAAGAAGAAGTTGGACCGGGTCGTGGCCATGGCTGGCAAGCAGCCGGCCCTGTCCCCCGATCCCAAAGAATGTGATGCCCAAGGTTCCTTCCAGCCGGCCAAGGAAACGAAGAAGATACCTCTTGACCCCGAGCACCCGGAAAGGTTTGCCGTCATTGGGGCAAACCTAAACAGCAAATAGGAAGGCGAGCTTGCCGATTTCCTCCGTGAGAATCGGGACATCTTTGCATGGTCCCCCAAGGACATGTCGGGTGTTCCGAAGGATTTCGCCGAGCACAAATTACATGTCCGAGAAGGTGCAAAACCAGTCAAGCAACCCCTCCGCCGACTGTCGGAGGAAAAGAGAAGGATTGTAGGAGAGGAGATAGCCCGGCTTCTGGCTGCCGGTTTCATCATGGAGGTGTTCTTTCCGGAGTGGCTCGCCAACCCGGTCCTCGTGCTGAAGAAGAACAACAAGTGGCGCATGTGTATAGACTACACGAGCCTCAACAAGGCCTGCCCCAAAGATCCTTTTGCCCTGCCAAGGATAGATCAAGTGATAGACTCCACAGCCGGATGCGAGCTGCTGAGTTTTTTGGATGCTTACTCCGGGTACCACCAAATAAAGTTGGACCCGGCCGACCGCCTTCATCACGCCATTCGGAGCCTTCTGCTACCTGACTATGACATTCGGCTTGAGAAATGTCGGTGCCACTTTTCAGCGTTGCATGCAGAAGTGCCTCCTCAAGCAGCTCGGCAGAAATGCCCACGTCTACGTGGACGACATTGTGGTGAAGACGGAGAAGCGCAGCACCTTGCTAGAAGACCTCGAGGAAACATTCGAGAACCTGCGCCGATTCCGGATCAAGATCAACCCCGAGAAATGCGTGTTCGGAGTGCCAACCGGCCAGCTCCTAGGCTTCCTGGTCTCCGAACGCGGCATCGAATGCAACCCAGTGAAGATCAAGGCCATTGAGAGAATGGCGATTCCCACCAAGCTGCGAGACGTCCAGAAGTTCACCGGATGCTTGGCTTCCCTGAACCGCTTCATCAGCCGGCTCGGAGAGAAGGCTCTCCCCCTCTACCGCCTCATGAAGAAGACCACTCACTTCGAGTGGAACGACCAAGCCGACCAAGCTTTTCACGAGCTGAAGAAGATGCTGACCACGCCGCCTGTCCTGGCGGAGCCGACTGAGAAAGAGCCCATGCTCCTTTACATTGCTGCAACCAGCCGGGTGGTCAGCACCGTCATCGTAGTCCAGCGCCCAGAAGAGGGCTGAGCTCAGCCAGTCCAGAGGCCGGTGTTCTATTTGAGCGAGGTGCTGTCTACCTCGAAGCAGAACTACCCGCACTACCAGAAGATGTGCTACGGTGTGTACTTTGCCGCCAAGAAGCTGAAGCCCTACTTCCAAGAGCACCCCATCACGGTCGTATGCACCGCCCCGCTCGCCGAGATCATAGGCAGCCGGGATGCATCCGGCCGGGTGGCGAAATGGGCCATCGAGCTGGCCCCTTACACGATCTTCTACCAGCCTCGCACCACCATCAAATCCCAAGCATTGGCCGACTTCCTCGTCGACTGGGCCGAGACCCAGTACCTGCCGCCGGCTCCCGACTCCACTCACTGGCGCCTGCACTTCGACGGGTCCAAGATGCTCACCGGCTTGGGAGCCGGCGTCATCCTCACCTCTTCCAAAGGCGACAAGCTCAGATACACGCTGCAAATTCACTTTGCCGCCTCCAACAACGTGGCCGAGTATGAGGCACTTGTACACGGGCTCCGGCTTGCCAAAGAGCTCGGCATACGCCGGATCCTGTGTTACGGCGACTCAGACTTGATAGTCCAGCAGTCATCCGGCGATTGGGACGCCAAGGACACAAACATGGCAAGCTACCGCTTATTCGTCCAGCAGATCAGTGGGTACTTTGAAGGATGTGAGTTCCTCCACGTACCACGAGCCGACAATGGGCCAGCAGATGCCCTGGCCCGATTAGGCTCCACTCGGCAGGCAATACCAACCGGCGTCTCTCTGCAACGCCTCCTCAAGCCGTCTATCAAGCCGTCTCCAGAGTCTGATTCCATCTTCGTGCCGCCTAGCCCCGATGCAGCCAGATCCGGCTTGAAGAGCCAGGCAGGCGGCCCGGGGACTTCGATAGGCGGCGCGGGGACTTCAGCAGGCGGCTCGGGGACTTCCGTAGTCGCACCCGACCCGGGGACTTCTGAACCCGGCTCGGGGACTGCGGTAGTCGGCCCGGGGACTGCACCAGCACCACAGGCGGCGGTCGACTCCAGCATCTCACAACCCAGCCCGCCCACCCTGGTTGCAATAGCCGTGTTGGCAATAGAAGAAGTCACAGCTCCATCATGGGCCCAGCCCATCCTCAACTTCCTGACAAACCAAGAACTGCCGGCTGACGAGACAGAGGCAAGACAAGTCCAACGCCGAGCTGGAGCATACACAATCGTCAACAGAGAGCTCGTCAGGCGCAGCGTCACTGGAGTCTTCCAGCGATGCGTGGAACAAGAGAAGGGCATAGCAATCCTCAGAGACATCCACCAAGGAGAATGCGGCCATCACGCGGCCTCAAGATCACTAGTCGCCAAAGCTTTCCGCCACGGATTCTTTTGGCCGACTGCTTTGGACGACGCCAAGGAATTAGTCAAGCATTGCAAAGGATGCCAAGTCTTCAGCTCCAAGCAACACCTGCTGGCTTCGACACTCAAGACCATTCCCCTCACTTGGCCCTTTGCCGTTTGGGGTCTGGACATGGTGGGCCCATTCAAGACAGCGCGCGGTGGCATGACACATCTGCTTGTCGCCGTGGACAAGTTCACCAAGTGGATCGAAGCAAAGCCGATCAAGAAGCTGAATGGGCCGACTGCCATGACATTCATCACAGACATAACAACTCGGTACGGCGTGCCGCACAACAACATCACCGACAACGGCACAAATTTTTCCAAGGGAGCATTGGCACGTTTCTGCGCGACGCAGGGCATCCGACTGGACTTAGCGTCCGTTGCCCACCCGCAGTCAAACGGCCAAGTCGAACGAGCCAACGGCCTCATCCTTTCCGGCATCAAGCCCTGACTGATCGTGCCACTAGAGCGTTCGGCCGGCTGCTGGCTCGATGAGCTGCTGGCCGTCCTCTGGAGTCTGCGCACTACCCCAAACAGGTCAACCAGCTTCACCCCTTTCTTCCTCGTATATGGTGCCAAGGCGGTCATCCCAACCGACATCGAGTTCGACTCGCCTCGGGTGACCATGTACACGGAGGCGGAGGCCAAGGAAGCACGAGAAGACGGCGTCGACCTGCTGGAAGAAAGCCGGCTGTTAGCCCTCAGTCGGTCCGCCATCTACCAGCAGGGTCTGCGTCGCTACCACAGCCGGAAGGTCAAGCCAAGATCCTTCCAAGAGGGCGACCTTGTGCTCCGGCTGATCCAGCGAACAGCCGGCCAGCACAAGCTCTCGGCCCCTTGGGAAGGCCCCTTCGTCATCAGCAGAGCGCTAGGAAACGACTCCTACTACCTGATCGACGCACAGAAGCCGAAGGCACGAAAGAGAGACGACTCCGGCAAGGAGTCGGAACTACCATGGATCGCCAACCTCCTCCGAAGATTTTACAGTTGAAATGCAGTATGTGTCGTGGTTCTAAGTCTGACAGTAGTGTAGGGGGGTAAGTATGGAGAGGCTAGATCTTAGCTATGTAGAAGCTGTAAGCACACAAAGATGTACGAGTTTAGGCCCTTCTCAGAGGAAGTAAAAGCCCTACGTCTCGGTGCCCGGAGGCGGTCGACTGGATTTTATGTGTGAGAATGACAGGGGTGCGAACCCTTGATACTGAGGAGGGGGGTGACTTATATAGAGTTCACCAGCCCTCTCTTGCCCTCAGTAATGTAGGGTTTAAGGTACATTAAGGTTGGGCGTTACTGGTAACGCCCCTAATAAAGTGCTATGATGACCATAAAGGCTACTTAATGACCGACCGTTTGCCTGTGGAGTGACTTTAGATCTCCTGGCAGTCGAGTGGTTGGCTTAGCAGTCGAGTGATAGCTTCTTGGTCGAGTGTCTTGAACCCATCGAGTGGGTACCTTCAGGTCGATTGAAAGGTGACTTCTTCTAAGGATGTCCTTGGGTAGGGCTCTTAGGACAGGTCCGTGCCCCTACCCTAGGTACATAGCTTCATCATTAGCCCCCGAATGGATCGAGGTTAGAGTGGGGAAAGGGTTGGAGATCTTTCCGACTGGTTCTTTGTGCCACATGAGTGCCTTGTTTTGGATCAATCGTCACGGATGACGTCATCAACCTTCTTCAGTCGCCTTGATCCATTCTAGGCCTTTCGTCGAGTGAATTTTCTTGCCTGCGACGTTCCGAATGATGGTGTGAAAGGGATCTTCTGCCTGACGAATTGTTCTGCAACCCACGGATTTCGCGGGATTTGAATTTCGGGAAGCGCGCGCGACTGGAGCGCCCGCAGTAATCGGATGTGATAATGCAAAAGCTCCTCGATTTCCACACCACCTTTTTCACCACGTACTGCGCGCGCGTCTGCTGCGGGATTTGAATGGATAGCCTGGGCCTACCATTCAGCCACTCAGAAGCGGCCTCTTATAAGCCGCCGGCTCGGGGTTTCCAAACAGTGTGCTCTCCCCTTTCTTTCTCCCTTCGCAAGGTCCTCCGCCACCTCTGCTCTCACCCTAGCGCCGCAGGTCTGTTCGAGCTCCGCCGGCGACGATGGTGAAGGACAAGACGTCTGCTCTGGAGCGCGCGAAGAAGGCGGCGGTGCAGGGGAAAGGGAAGAAGTCCGCTCGGGGCGGATCTTCCTTAAGGACTGCTCTGCCCAAGGGCTGGATCCAGGGCGACTGGATGCCGTCCGTGATTTAGCAGGAAGATCTTGACGACATGGTCGAGGGAGGAGTCATTCTTCACGAAGCTGCGCGTCTCCCGGGGGGGAGAAGTCGAACCTCAACCCCTTGACGGTGAGTGTGTCCTCCTCGCCACCCATATCGATCGTGGGTTTTCTCTGCCTCCTCATCCTTTTTTCCGGAGCTTTCTGAACTTCTTTGGAGCGCAGCTCCATCATTTCACTCCCAACTCCATTGTGTATCTTGCTGCTTTCGTTGCCTTGTGTGAGGGTTTCCTGGGTTGTCGGCCCCATTGGGGGCTCTTTAAGCACATCTTCACTTGCCGCTCCCAGTCGGTCAAGAGGGCCAAGTCGAGTGATGAAAGGACGCAGGTGATCCAGCTGTGCGGGGGCCTGGCGATCCAGACGAGGGGAAAGAGTTCCTTTCCATCTATCACTCTCCCTGAGTCGGTCCGTGGGTGGGAGTCGACCTGGTTTTACTGTAAAGACCAGGCGACTACAGGACAATCGACTGGGCTTCCCCCTTTCTCTCTTGACCGAGCTCAAAAACCTGCTTCTCTGAAAGTGGCGCCGGAAGAAAAGGCGCAGGTCAAAGTGCTGGTGAGTCGAGTAGTTCAGCTTGTCCGTGAGGGCGTGACTGGCATGGACTTGCTGGAAGTCTTCCTTCGGAGGCGCGTCCAACCGCTTCAGGCTCGTGACCACCCGGTGTGGTTGTACTCGGGTCTTGAGGACACCACTCGGATTCACCCAGAGGAGGTCACAGATGAGATGTTGGAAGGGTGGCTGTCCAGCATCACAGGGAACAAAGACAACCCCCGAGGAGCCAGGAGGGTTCCTCCACTCGACAACACGTACGAAGTGGACCAGGTCTGACCTTATGTTCCTGACTGAGATCTTGTTTTCTTTGCTGGTCTTCTTTGAATCGGTCGATTGACTTTTGTCTTGTCTGTTGTTCTCCAGGCAACTACTGAGATGTATTCGACACCCAACGGAGCAGAGGAGCAAGTTGAGGAAGGGGAGGCGAGCGGAGGTGAAAGTGGAGACGAGCACGGCGAGTGGGAGTCTGACGGTGAAGGAGAGGGAGACGACGACGTCAACTCCAGCGAAGAGGAGGAGGAGGAAGTTGAACCCCCCCCCTCAGAGAGGCGCTCCAAGATTACGCACGATCCTGCGCGGGAACGTGGTAAGGCGACTGCTCTTGTTGGGAAGTCGTCGAAACGCCCTCGGACCTCTTCTCCTTCGCCGACTGAAAAGGCTCCCAAGCACCCACGCGCGACGCCGTCCAAGCCACCCAAGGCCCTGCCCAGGATGAAGATGACTGTCCCCACCATTTTCGGGTAATAATAAGACTTGTTTTCCTTTGTCGACTGTGAACAGATCTTTGGTCGATTCATTGAGTCAACTGACTGACTTTCAAAATTTGCAGTGCTGCTACCTCTGAGGTCTCCGCCAAGGAGGATGATCAAGAGATGGAGGACGCTGTTACTTCCAACCCTGGTACGATCACTGATGTTCTGCCTTGAGTCGACTGGATATTTCTTGTAACTCTGGTCGATTGGCTTTTCTCGCAGCTCCTCCTCACGTTATCAACCTACCGGATGACGAAGACGAGGTGCCACTGAGAGTGAGGAGGAACAGGAGGGCGCCGGCTGGCAAGACCTCCCAATCTGCTCCGGTGCCTGAGGTTGTGGCTCGGGATGGTGGTGATGCCACTCGAACTTCCGTGACTTTCGCTGAACCTCTGACGAGCGTGCGGCCTTCGACGTCGACTGCAAATCCGCCTTCACTTTTTGCTACATACCCTGTCCCAGAGGATCAAGTAGGTGCCGCGAAAGAGGATATACGCCAGGCGGGAATCATGATGGAGCAGGTGAAGGTGGTTCAGGACGCCAGCCAAGCGGCATATGACGCGAGTTCAGCTCTACAGAGCAACGTCCAGTTCAGTCGACTCAATGCTTGGTCTGTTGCGATATGTTGTCTGAAGAATCTCTTTTCTGAGGATCTTTATGTCTGTACACCCGCTGGGCGTGTCTGCCAACTTTTGGACGAGTGGGGGCACGCTAAGTGCACCCACTGGGTGTAGTCCCCGAGACTATGGTGGACTGCTGGCAGTCGACTGTAGTCTTTATATTGTGTCGTTGCAGTTGTACTTCTTCACTCGGTCTGGTCGGGCCAGGTCGAATGGAATTGTATCCGGTCGACTGCGGGCAGTCGACTTTTTTTTTGTCGAACCAGTGGGGGCACGCTGAGTGCACCCACTGGGTGTAGTCCCCGAGACTGCTGTCGAATGTTTTGATTCGGCTGTAGTCTTAGAAACGCTACCATTGTCTCTTGGTTACTCGGAAGCAACCTATCCTTGACGTTTGTCGACTGGTTTTTCACAGAAATCCTGTGAACTTGCGGCTCGCTTCACTGAGTTGAAGGACCAACAGATCCAGCTCAACCTTGACAAAAGGTATGGCTGGTGAGGTCTTCCATTCTTGACGAGTGACTTTTTTCTTTTTTGTCAATCCTTGATGCTGATCGCACTCGACATGCCGCAGATCAACTGGAGGAAGCTCTGAAGAAGAAAGATCAAGATCTTGCCGAAGCGCAGAAGGAGGCCTTGAACAAAACAAAGCTTGCTGAAGAAAAGCTGGCTTCAGTCTCTACTCTTGAATAGGAGAACTCCAGACTGAAAGCTGCTCTCGACGCACCTAATAAGGAGGTCAGCCGACTGAAGAACGACAAGATTGCTCTGAATGACAAGGCAGGCAAACTGGCGGGGAAGAAGAACGATCTTGAGATTTATCTCGGGGGACTTGCCAAGAAGTTGTTCATCATGCTCGAAGGTAACAATTTTCACTCGACTGGCTTGCAGTAACCAAACTCGTGTAGAGCCGCTGCCTTATACTTGAATTGTTATTTGTAGAATTCTGCCAGAAGTTTGAACAGGAGACCAGTCGACTGGAGCCAAGCTTGGACCCCGCCAATTCACTCGTGAAGGACGAGGCTGCTATGAATGTGCTCCGCCTGGAGTCCCGCATTGCCAGCATGGTTGATTATCTGGCTCGACTGAAGGTTGCAGTGTCGCGGATCGACACGTCTCTCTGGCCCAGGGCGACGCTTTCGAATGATCTCGAGTCCCTGATGACTCGACTGAATGACGTCCCTGGTCGAGTGACGGAATGGAAGAAGTCCTCTGCAAGGTGTGGTGCTGATGTTGCCCTGTCTCTGGTTCGCGTCCATTGCAAGGAGGTGTGAGAGGAGAAGTTGGCTGCCATTCAGGTTGCCAATACCAAGAAGCTCAGCTTTCAAGACTTCATGGAGACTTTCATTGCTGCTGCTACCCGTATCACAGACGGGATTGATTTGGACGAGTTCGTCGCCCCTTCCAGCCCTCCGCCTGAGGAATGAAAAAACTTTAATGCTTCACTTTGAATTTGCCTCGGAATGCCGAGTAGATTTTGTAACCGATAAACTCCGTCGAGCCGAGGGCTCGAGTACGTTGGTCTGAGGTCCGGGACCTTTGGATCTTATCCGAACTTGATTTATCGTCGAATATCTTCGTGAATTATCTGTCGAGTGGAACTTGTTCCTCACTCGTAATAACCTCGTATTTGTGGTGTAGCTCCGAAGGAAAAGATATCAGTCGATTCGCATCTTGCCGTCCTTGTGGATCGGGATATGCTCCGTGCTTAGGCGAGCGCTAGGCTGCAGCTAAGCCTCCAAGTGGGAGGTTTGCTCTCCACTCAGTAGGATCTTTAAACACTTAGGCGAGCACTGGGCTGCAGCTAAGCCCCCGAGTGGGAGGTTTGCTCTCCACTCCGTAGGATTTTTAAACACTTAGGCGAGTACTTGGACTGCAGCTAAGCCCCCGAGTGGGAGGTTTGCTCTTCACTCGGTAGGATTTTTAAATACTTAGGCGAGCACTGGGCTGCAGCTAAGCCCCCGAGTGGGAGTCTGGCTCTCCACTCGGTAGGATTTTTAAACACTTAGGCGAGTACTTGGACTGCAGCTAAGCCCCTGAGTGGGAGTCTGGCTCTCCACTCGGTAGGATTTTTAAACACTTAGGCGAGCACTGGGCTGAAGCTAAGCCCCCGAGTGGGAGTCTGGCTCTCCACTCGGTAGGATTTTAAACACTTAGGTGAGTACTTGGACTGCAGCTAAGCCTCCGAGTGGGAGGTTTGCTCTCCACTCGGTAGGATTTTTAAATACTTAGGCGAGCACTGGGCTGCAGCTAAGCCCCCGAGTGGGAGGTTTGCTCTCCACTCGGTAGGATTTTAAACACTTAGGCGAGTACTTGGACTGCAGCTAAGCCTCCGAGTGGGAGGTTTGCTCTCCACTCGGTAGGATTTTTAAATACTTAGGCGAGCACTGGGCTGCAGCTAAGCCCCCGAGTGGGAGGTTTGCTCTCCACTCGGTAGGATTTTAAACACTTAGGCGAGTACTTGGACTGCAGCTAAGCCTCCGAGTGGGAGGTTTGCTCTCCACTCGGTAGGATTTTTAAATACTTAGGCGAGCACTGGGCTGCAGCTAAGCCCCCGAGTGGGAGGTTTGCTCTCCACTCGGTAGGATTTTTAAACACTTAGGCGAGCACTGGGCTACAGCTAAGCCCCCGAGTGGGAGTCTGGCTCTCCACTCGGTAGGATTTTTAAACACTTAGGCGAGCACTGGGCTGCAGCTAAGCCTCCCGAGTGGGAGTCTGGCTCTCCACTCGGTAGGATTTTTTTTGCAAACTTAGGCGAAACGGATTCGCGGCTAAGTCACCCACTGGGGGATTTCATACGTAAGCAAAAGTGACAGCAATTACAGGAAAAACTGGAACACTCTTGTCTTTGATAAAAGTAAACTACAGAAGTTTTTCTTATTACATCTCATCCGAGTGAGAATTCAAGTGTAAAATGGGCGGAGTAGCTCCGCATTCCAAGCTCGTGGCTCGTCGATCCGACGATCAACATTGTAGAAGTGATATGCTCCATTGTGGAGGACTCTGGTGACGATGAAGGGACCTTCCCAAGTAGGGGCAAGTTTGTGTGGTTTCTGTTGATCCACTCGGAGGACCAAATCTCCTTCTTGGAAGGCTCGACTCTTCACATTTCTGGCATGGAATCGACGCAAGTCTTGCTAATAAATGGTTGATCTGATCATAGCCATTTCTCTCTCCTCCTCTAGGAGGTCGACTGCGTCCTGCCAGGCTTGCTCTGCTTCATCCTCGGTATAAAGCTCGACTCGGGGTGCATTGTGAAGTAGATCACTCGGTAGGACTGCTTCGGCTCCGTAAACCAGAAAGAACGGAGTTCTTCCAGTCGACCGGTTCGGGGTGGTCCTCAATCCCCACAGAACTGGCGGAAGCTCGTCGACCCAAGCGCCTGCTGCGTGCTTGAAATCACGCATCAGTCGAGGCTTTAGTCCTTTGAGAATCAGACCATTTGCCCTTTCAGCTTGTCCATCCGACTGGGGATGTGCGACCGACGCGTAGTCGACTCGTGTGCCTTGAGAGGCGCAAAAAGCTCTGAACTTGTCTGAATCAAAGTTTGACCCATTGTCAGTGATGATGCTATGCGGGACTCCATATCTGAATATTAACTCCCTGATGAAACTGATAGCAGTGCTAGCATCAAGATTCTTGATAGGTTTGGCTTCGATCCATTTGGTAAACTTGTCGACTGCCACAAGCACATGTATGAATCCACTCCTGCCTGTTCTCAATGGTCCAACCATGTCCAGTCCCCAAACGGCGAAGGGCCAGACGAGTGGAATGGTTTTCAGGGCTGATGCTGGCTTGTGCGACATGTTTGAGTAGAACTGGCAGCCTTCACACTTGTCAACTATCTCTTTCGCCATTTCATTTGCTCTGGGTCAGTAAAAACCCGCTCGGTATGCTTTAGCCACAATGGTCCGAGAGGACGCATGGTGACCACAGGTCCCCGAGTGGATATCATCAAGGATTATCTGACCTTCTTCTGGCGTTATACACTTCTGACCGATTCCAGTCGCGCTTTCTCTGTACAACTGTCCCTTTATGACTATGAGGGCTTTGGATCGAAGGACGATCTGTCGAGCCTCTTCCTCGTCTTCTGGGAGTTCTTTCCTCAAGATATACGCAATGTACGGTACTGTCCAGTCGGGAGTGATTGCCAAGACTTCCATGATTAGGTCGACCACAGCAGGAATTTCGACTTCAGTCGGATCTATGGCACTTTTCGGCTGCGGGGGCTCCTCTGTAAACGGATCCTCCTGGACTGATGGCGAGTGGATGTGCTCCAAAAACACATTGCTGGGAATGGCTTCTCTCTTGGAGCCTATCTTTGCCAAATCATCGGCTGCTTGATTTTTCAGTCGGGGGATGTGATGAAGCTCTAACCCCTTGAATTTCTTTTCCAGCTTTCTTACTGCGTTGCAGTAGCCAGTCATAGCTAGTCTTCTGATGTCCCACTCCTTCATCACCTGATTAACCACCAAATCTGAGTCGCTATAGACCATGAGGCGACGGACGCCGAGTGAAATGGCCATGCGCAACCCATACAAAAGTGCTTCATATTCTGCTTCATTGTTGGAGGAATCAAAATGAATCTGGAGAACGTAGCTGAGCTTATCTCCTCGGGGGGAGACCAGTACTACCCCAGCACCGGAACCATTCAGCATCTTAGATCCATCGAAGAACATGGTCCAGTGCTTCGAGTGAACTTGAGTCGGAAGTTTCTGTTCAATCCACTCGGCGACGAAATCTGCAATTGCTTGGGACTTGATAGCCTTCTTTGCTTCGAACTTGATATCTAAGGGAAGGAGTTCAATCGCCCACTTCGCCACTCGACCAGTTGCATCTCTGTTGTGCAAAATCTCTGACAGTGGAGCGTCGCTGACGACTGTAATGGAATGATCAGAGAAGTAGTGTGCAACCTTCTTCGTGGTCATGTAAATCCCATACACAAGCTTCTGGTAATGAGGGTATCTTTGCTTTGAAGGGGTCAAAACTTCAGACACATAATATACTGGGCGTTGAACTCTAAAGGTCTTTCCTTCTTCTTCCCACTCGACCGTAAGTACTGTACTGACAACTTGTCCCGTGGCTGCAATGTAAAGCAGCAGAGGCTCTTTACTGATTCGGGCAGCAAGCACCGGCTGGGTGGAGAGCAGAGCTTTGAGGTCTGCAAACGCTGCATCAGCTTCTGGAGTCCACTCGAACTTGTCAGACTTCTTCATCAGTCGGTAAAGAGGCAACGCCTTTTCACCGAGACGGGAAATGAATCGACTTAGAGCGGCCAAGCAACCTGTAAGCTTCTGGACATCGTGCATACGCACGGGACGCTTCATCCGGAGTATGGTGCCAACTTTTTCGGGATTGGCGTCGATTCCCCATTCGGAAACGAGAAAACCGAGTAACTTTCCACCAGGGACTCCAAATGTGCACTTTGATGGATTGAGCTTGATATCATACCTCCTGAGGTTGGCAAAGGTTTCGGCAAGGTCAGTCAGTAGGTTGGAACCTTTCCGTGACTTGACCACAATATCATCCATGTATGCTTCCACGTTCTGACTGATCTGAGTGAGTAAACACTTCTGAATCATCCTCATGAACGTGGCTCCAGCATTCTTGAGGCCGAAGGGCATGGTGACATAGCAGAAGCATCCGAATGGAGTGATGAAAGCTGTTTTGATCTCGTCGGGTCCATACAGACGGATCTGATGGTACCCTGAATAGGCATCTAGAAAAGAAATGCTCACACCCCATGGTCGAGTCGACTATCTGGTCGATGCGGGGGAGAGGGAAATGATCTTTCGGGCAGGCCCGATTGATATGCTTGAAGTCAATGCACATGCGAAGTGACTTGTCCTTCTTGGGGACCATGACAACATTGGCGAGCCACTCGGAGTGGTAAATCTCTCTGATGAACTCCGCTGCTAGTAGCCGAGCCACCTCCTCGCCAATGGCTTTCCTCTTCTGGACGGCGGACCGTCGAAGATGTTCTTTCACAGGCTTAAATTTCGGGTCGACTCGCAGACGGTGCTCAGCCAGTCCCCTGGGAACTCCAGGCATGTCAGAAGGCTTCCATGCGAAGATGTCCCGGTTCTCATGGAGGAACTGGATGAGCGCTTCTTCCTATTTGGAATCGAGCATCGTTGAGATGTGAGTCGGAGCTGCACTGGGATCGGACGGGTGAATGTGAACTGGCTTCGTCTCACCGGACGACTGAAATGCTGACTCTGAAGCAGGCTTCTTGGCTCGCAGCAATTCACTCGGATCTGCAGTCTTCTGGTACTCCTGCAACTCGACCACTGCCATCTGAGCGTCAGCAATCTTTGAACCCTTCTGAAAACACTCTTCTGCTTTCTTCCGGTTGCCCGTAACAGTGATCACACCTCTAGGGCCAGGCATCTTCAATTTGAGATACACGTAACATGGTCGAGCCATGAAGCGTGCATAAGCTGGTCTGCCCAAAATAGCATGATAAGCACTTTGGAAGTCCACAACCTCGAATGTCAACTTTTCCTTGCGGTAATTCTTCGAATCACCGAAAACCACATCAAGAGCAATCTGGCCGAGTGACTCGGCTTTCTTCCCGGGAATGACTCCATGGAAGCTCATGTTACTGGTACTGAGCCTGGACATCGGAATGCCCATCCCTTTCAACGTTTCTGCATACAAAATGTTCAGGCCGCTGCCACCATCCATCAGGATTTTGGTCAGTTGAGTGCCTTCGACAACTGGGTCGACCACCAAAGCTTGCCTCCCAGGGGTGGCAATGTGCGTGGGGTGATCGGACTGATCAAATGTGATGGCAGTCTGAGACCACTTCAGGTAACTGGGTGTTGCCGGGGCAACCATGTTTACCTCACGGTTAATGACTTTCAGTCGACTTTTGCTTTCAACATCAGCAAAAATCATCAAGGTGGAATTGACTTGGGGGTATCCATCGTCACTATCTTCCTTGTCCTCAACTTTGTCTGACTCTTTTTCCTTGTCTTTGGACTGTTTGCCCTGAAACTGCTAGATCAGGAGCTGGCATTGTCGAGTGGTATGTTTTGGGTAAATGAGTTTACCCTCCTCATCTTTCTTGGTGTGAATGTGACACGACAGATCCAAAACATCATTTCCATCTTGATCTTTAACTTTCTTGGGGTTCCAGGGCCCCTTTGGTTTTCCCTTGAATTTTCCCTGGGTTATGGCCAGGGCCTCCCCAGGAGCGGCCGGCTCAGCCTTCCGCTTCTGTTTTCGACTGGAGTTGCCTCTAGTTTCCTGGGCGACTGCCTTCTGCTTGCCGCTTCGGAGTCGGTCTTCATCCTCACCATTAGCGTATTTGGTGGCGATTTCCATCATCCGATTCAGAGACATTTCTTCGGTCCGGCCGAACTTCAGATTCAACTCCCTGTTCTTGATGCCTTCTTTAAAGGCACAAACTGCTTGGTGATCTGGTACATTCTCAACTATGTGATGCAAAGTGATCCACCTCTGGATGTAATCTCTCAGAGTTTCACTCGGTTTCTACACACAAGACCGCAGTTCTGTAAGGCCTGCCGGTCGCTTGCATGTTCCTTCAAAGGTCGTGACGAACACTCGGGAGAGGTCCTCCCAAGTGTAGATGTTGCTGGGTGCTAGTTGATTCAGCCACGCTCTGGCTGAGCCCTCTAAAAGGAGAGGCAAATGCTTCATAGCCACCTCATCATTGCCGCCGCCGATCTGGACAGCCACTCGGTAATCTTCGAGCCAAGTGTCAGGTTTAGACTCTCCAGTGAACTTGCTGACTCCAGTCGCCAACCTGAAGTTGGGAGGAATCACTGCGGCCCTAATGGCTCGACTGAAACACTCTGGCCCTGAAACATGTACTCTGCTGCTGGTAGGCGCATCTCTGTCATGGTCTCCTCGGTGAGCCCTGTTCCTGTCGACCAAACTTTGAACGAGGATGGATCTCGCATCAAAGCCTGGTTCCCTGGGGTCGACTGGAATCCTCCGCCCAACACTGTGAGGGCGTCTGTCATCCTGCTGTCGAGGCGCATATGACCCACTCCTCGGGGGAGGGGTTGGCACTCGACGCCGATCATCACGATCGAGACGATGATCTTACTGCTCATTTCTTTTGTACTGATCGTGTCGGTCTCCACGTCCCTCACGCCTCGAGGGCGATCTTGGGCTGTGAGCCGACTGCACTGTATCCGCTGCAACGGACCGACTGTGGATCCTATTCCGCGACTGAGAAACAGCGGAATTCCGGTTTCCTGCTGCCCGGAGCAACGCTCTGATCTGCAACAAGCCCCTGCCAGCCTCTGACTGGGAGGGCTAAATTGATTCTGCTATTCGGGCCGCGGCTGCCAAATTCTGAACGGGAGTTTGATATACCTGCGTAGGCGGGAAGAGCTGACGTCGACTGGACTCGGGAGCCCGCTGACACGCTCTCTCATCGAGTGCTCGCTGGAGATTCTCCAGTCGAGTGCGCTCGGCCAAGTTAGCCAAGCGCACGTCCTCCAAGGCTCGGCCCTCGGGGGTTTCTCCAACGATATGAGTGTGGAGTGCATCCATGTTCCGGCGGCGAAGCTCTTCTCGCTGCAACGACGTGAGAGGCTCGGGGAGATACTCTTCGTGGGGATGCGCCGAGTCGCCCCCACCCGCGCCTCCGTCGGTACGGGGAAAACCGGGAGGGCTGCGTGTCCCATCAATCGCCAGAACTTCCGCTGCAGGGTCACTGCTGTCGCATTCGGATGCGGTCTCTACGGAGCCAGTCAACAGATCGAACAGGCCGTAGAGAGATTCGTCGGGCTCGATTGCCGCGACTTGAGGGGTGGCCGTCTGGCGAGCCACCGCATACCTCACCCACCTCTGGAGTCTCGACCGACCGGAGCGCTAGCATCGGCGAGAGGCAAGGTTGGGAGATGAAATGGGGGCTGACCGATACTGGGTCGACGGCTGCCGCAGGAGGACGCCACGAACACATGCGCGGAAGTGCGTCGCCCCGCGGACGGGGAGCGCGTCGATGTCGAGTGGAGCCTCCTGAAGCCAAGCGGAGTCGTCAACGATGAACGTGAGCGCGCCGAGACGGATCTCGCGGCCCTCCACCAAAACTCCGCACGAAACCATGATCAAGGAGATCGGAAAAATCGCAACTCCTACAATCAAGCGCTAAGATTCCTGCCCCACGGTGGGCGCCAACTGTCGTGGTTCTAAGTTTGACAGTAGTGTAGGGGGGTAAGTATGGAGAGGCTAGATCTTAGCTATGTAGAAGCTGTAAGCACACAAAGATGTACGAGTTCAGGCCCTTCTCAGAGGAAGTAAAAGCCCTACGTCTCTGTGCCCGGAGGCGGTCGACTGGATTTTATGTGTGAGAATGACAGGGGTGCGAACCCTTGATACTTAGGAGGGGGTGGCTTATATAGAGTTCGCCAGCCCTCTCTTGCCCTCAGTAATGCAGGGTTTAAGGTACATTAAGGTTGGGCATTACTGGTAACGCCCCTAATAAAGTGCTATGATGACCATAAAGGCTACTTAATGACCGATCGTTTGCCTGCGGAGTGACTTTAGATCTCCTGGCAGTCGAGTGGTTGGCTTAGCAGTCGAGTGATAGCTTTTTGGTCGAGTGTCTTGAACCCGTCGAGTGGGTACCTTCAGGTCGATTGAAAGGTGACTTCTTCTAAGGATGTCCTTGGGTAGGGCTCTTAGGACAGGTTCGTGCCCCTACCCTAGGTACATAGCTTCATCAGTATGTATCACGCTAACTTTTGTACTAAGTACGAGACAATAGGCCCCCCGAGGAGAACTCGGGGACTGCCATCTTTCATCTATGAATGAAGAGTATCATGCTTATGATTATGTCATTACATTTACTTCTCTCGTCCGGCACCGGGTTCGACTAGTTGGCCCGGGGACTGGCCGCCTTAAGTTATATTAGAAGTCCTACCCGTGGTCAGACAAGTAGTGTGCCGGCTCCAAAGCCCTCTCTTGCCAAAAGTCGCAGTTCGAAGAACCGGTTGTCCGGCTAGCAAGAGCCAAAGGCAGGAAAGGACGCCCACACGAAAAACGGCTAGGGACTAACGGACTAATATAACAAAAGCTGTTTTTTTTCCACCGCCGACCGACTACAAGAGTAACCGGCCGGCCGGTTTCCATTCACTTCGCTACAATCTAAGAAAGCTCGAGTACTTGCCTTCCCCAAAAAAGATAGCCGAGTTCTTCCTTAGCCACAGACTGCAGAGCAGCTGCCGGCTGGGAAGGCAGCAATCAGGGGAAGGCGGCAAAGGAAACAGCCTAAGGATAAAAAGCACACGAGAATGGAAGCCAAACACATGCATGATTATATTTACACAAAAGGCCTTGAAAAGACCAACATTCAACATAGTTTGAATACACCCCCAGTGGGTGGAACTGCGCAAGCTTAATAAGAATTGTTCAAAGAGTAACAAGCAGGAAAAGCAAAGACGGCAGATCAAGCCAAGGGAACGACTGACGAGTCGGGCAGGTCGGTGGAGACAGTAGCGCCGGATGGAGGAGTGGCCGGCTGGTGAACCTCGGCATGATCACCGCCTCCCGCAGAGGGCGCGCTAGCACGCGCCTCGTTGCTGGAGGCACGGTCATGCTGAGGCTGGCTGGTTGCTTCACCGGCCGGCTCGACGTCTTCGCCCTCCTTCCCTTCTTCGTCTTCACCTTCATCGCTGGAGGCGATCTCCTCCGCCGAGTCTTCACCCTCCGCCGGCTTCAGCCCGAACCACTCCTCCGACTGGGCGACGCCGTTGTCATCCACCTCAGGAGCGAAGACGCTGGTGTCGGTAAACTCGGCAAGAGCCGAAGCACGCTGGATGATAGCCGGCCGCACCTCCACCAGCTCTTCGTCGGCCTCCTCCCGCCAAGTCCTCACTTGTTCCAAGCTCAGCCCAGGGTACCAGGCCCGGACGAACTCCAGCGCCCGCCTGGCGCCGGATCGAGCAGCGGAGGCCTTCCAGGCCTCAAAGCGGCCGACTGCCACCTCCAGCCAGTCGGCAGTCCGGCTCGGGGTGCGGGGAATCGCCTCGCCTGGCCAGAGGGCGGCCAGCACCTGCGCTCCGGCACGCTGGAGGCGGCGGAGCATGCCGTGTGCCGGCTGCAGCCGGGCTTGGATCACCAAGAGCTGCTCTTCAAGTGTCCGGCTCGCGTCCGGCGCGATCTCAACCCCCGCCTGCCAGCGTGCCTCGCGGTAGGCCTCGATGGCCTGGGTGGCCGTGACGGAGTGGCAGGGGAAGTAGTCTGCGTAGAGAACAAAAGCAGCACAAATCAGAAGACGAATCAGAGGGCAAGGGGCCGAGCAAGGAGTAAGGGAGGCGACCTACCGTCGATCAGATCCCCGATCCGGCTGTAACCCTCGCTCAGCGCTTGCTTCGCCTCAGCCCAGCCCGCCGCTTCGGTCTCAAACTCAGCTTTGAGGGCGGCCTCGCTATCCCGCGCCTCCTTCAGGGCCGCCTTGTGGCTCTCCTCTTGGTTGGCCAACTTCTTGGCCAGGCGGTCGCACTCCTGGACTAAGGCATTGAGCTCGGCCTCCTTGGCGCGAAGGGCGATCTGGGCCCCGCCGAGCTGCTCCCTCAAGTCGGCATTGGCCCCTGCAAGCATGAAGACAAAGGAAGAAACAGTAAGGAAGAAGTCGTCGGGGAAGATCCGACCCAACTGCTCAGCAGTCGGCCCGGATCTCGGGGACTACACCCAGTGGGTGCGCTGACGTGCCCCCACAGGATATGAACAAAACCGAGCACGTACTCCGGCTGTCGGACAGATCCTCGATCTTCTGGCGCAACTCCTGAGCCTGGGAGTCGAAGGCGGCGGTGCTCTGGTTATGGTACTCCTGGAAGATCAGACAGGACGCAGAAATAAGATAACTGTCAGGACCTAGTAAGTTCCAAGCCGCCTGCTCAGCAGCCGACTCGGAACTCGGGGACTACACCCAGTGGGTGCGCTGACGCGCCCCCACGGAAGAAATCAAAGAAGCAAAACAACCAAGGCCAGAAGACTCACCCGGACGACGGCCCGCGTCGCGAGGAAATCTCGGGTATATCGCTGCAGCGCAGTAGCATGAGCCTAAAGCCGGCCCCGGACCTCCTAGGCCGCCGCGTTCAGCTCGGCCGGCCCCTCGCTGGACGTCCACTCAGACGTGCTGGAGCTAGCCGCCTCCAGGGCCTCCGCCGTCCGGCTGGCGCTCGCAGCTCTGTCCGGCTCCGGCACGGGGGCAGCTTCCCCCGTGCGCCGGTGTGATGACGGCTGCACCACCAGGCCGGCTCCTGCTGCCGGCTCGCTCCCGGCCGGCTGCACTGGCGCCGCAGTCGGCTGGCCGCCCTGGCCCGCTCTAGTCGACGCCGTCCGCGGCACCTCCTCCAAGACGATCACGTCATCCTCCCTCCGCTCCGCCGCCGCCTGGCCGCGGTTGGCTTCCTCAGATGGAGGCACGGGGGCGTTGGGAGCCATACTGCGCAGGGGGATGACGAGCTGCGGAGGCCGGTTGCGCGAGGCCTCTGCCTCCCTCTCCGCGGTCGTCGCCTCCGCCTGGGCCTTGGCCGCCGCGTCGGCCTGCTCCTTTGCCGCCTGGGCGGCCCTTCGCTCCGACGCTTCCCACTCCTCCCGCGCCTCCCGCGCGTTCTACGTCGTAGCTTCCATGAGGTCGGCGCGGGGGTCCACGCGGCGGGAGCTCGAAGACCCTCCGGCTGATCCAATCACGGAGGCGGCAGGGCCCCGTTCAAGGGAAAGCGGCGCCCTGGCCAATCAACCAAGAAAGAATTTAGAAGAACTCCAATCCAAGAACACGACAAGAATACAAGACAATTAACACTTACGCCGAAACCGCCTGCAGCCGCTTCACAACCTTCTGGAAGCGGGCCGCCTTCGTGGCCGCCTCATCCCGCTTGGTTGCCGCGGCGGTGCCCCTGGGCTTCTTCGGCCGGCTGCCGAAGTAGGTCGACGCGGCCCGGCGCTTCGGTGCGGCGCCTCGGGCAGCCGGCGCGGCAGAAGGGCTCGCGCCTTGAGGATCCGGCGCCGGCTGGCGGTGCGCGACGGTTTCGACCTCGCCGTCGTCCGCCCAGTCCTGGAGGCCGGCTCCGAGCCCGGCGCCGCCTGCCTCGCCGCCTTCCCCCTCGGCGGCGTCCTCCATGGCGGCCGCCCCAAGGTCCGGATCGTCGACGTCATCTACCGTGCGGTCGGGGTGGAATGGGCGCTCTGCCCCCGCGGCCCCCGCCGCCGGCGGAAGTAGAGGATTCTGCAGAAAACAAGCCGGCGGATCAGAGGCCGGTCATATCGAAGCCGGCAACACAAAAGAAAGGAAAGAAGAAATACTTACGACAGGCGGAGGGTTGGCGCGAGAGTACGGCTCCTTGCCGAATCGCCAATCCTCGGCGAGCTTGCAGTTGGCGATGTAGTTCACCAGGTAGGACACCTCGGCATGAGGCATCTCCCTGGTGCTCAGCCGGCATGGGTCGAAGCGGCCGCTCATCTGGCAGATCATGTGCGGCCGACCTTGGAGCGGGAGTACCCGGCGCTCCACGAAGGCGGCCACCAGGTCGGCTCCGACCAGGCCCTCCGACTGGACCATCACCCGGAGGCGGGCGACGGCGGCGTTCCCGGCCTGGGACAGCATCCTGGCCTGGTAGCTCCATGAGGCCGGCCTCGAGGCCGGCGGGCCGGCTACGTAAGCTGGCAGATTGACAAAGTCGCCTTGCGGGGCGACGTTCCTCACATAGAAGTAGGACTTCTGCCAGAGCTTCACCGACTGGATCAACGGGATGGACGGGAACGAAGTGTTCTCGCCCGTCCGCCTCATGGCGATGTAAGCTCCGCATGGGCGGGCACGCCCGCGACGACGGTGTCGAGTTTGCTCTGGAAGAACTCTCCCCAGAGCTCTAAGGTGGGGAGGACGCCAAGAAAACCCTCGCAAAGGGTGACGAAGGCCGACAACAGCATCACGGCGTTGGGGGTGAGATGATGTGGCTGAAGGTGGTAGAATTCAAGGAAGGAGCGGAGAAATCCGCTCGCCGGGAGGCCGAAGCTGCGTATGCAGTGCGAGCGGAAGACCACCCGCTCACCCTCCTCCGGTGCCGGCGAGATCTCCTCCTCCGGCGCGCGCCGGACCCGCACGTAGTTCTCGCCGGGCAGACGCCGCGTCCGGCGGAGGAACTCAATGTGCTCGTCGAGGACGTTGGAGCCATCCCACGAGCTCGACAACGCCATTGCAGCGGCGCGGTGAGAAGCAAGATGCGGTGGCGGCGAAGGCGCGTGCGACCCCGCTGCGGCGGAACGGCGCGGCGAAGAGGCGCTGCGGTGGCGAAGAGAGTAAGGAAAGAGGACGAGGAAGGGCGGAGCGAGGGAGAGCGTGCGAGCCTTTGCCGCTCCCTCTCCTCCCCCTACTTATAGACCCTCGCGGCGGAGCCGAGGAGGCATGGTGGGGAGGACGTGGGATTAACTGCGTCCACTCCCCCACGTCCCGCTATTACTGCGCCTTGACGGCATGGCGAAACCGCCGCGGGAAGGCAAACCGCCCACCTCGGGCCGTAGAAAGATCCGCGCCTGGGCCGAGGCCAGGAGTGGCGGGCCCGGGCCTGCGGCGACGTCCCGTCACGCACGCACCGTGTCAGGCCTTTTCTGCCACGTGACACGCGGGGAGGCGCGCGGTCAGCGCGCGAGTTGGCCCACATTCCCGTTGACGAGACCACGACGACCATCCAAGGCGGCGCGCATAAGCAGAGCCGGCTCCCAGCCGCCGGCTTCTCAAGATAGGAAGCTGACCGAGCTTCTCGTTCCCCTTGCCGACCTCGAAGCGTGACCAGCTTCGAGGACTACTGTCGGGTTAAATGACCACGGGTAGCCTAGCCGGCTCCCCTTGGCACTTCAGAAAAAATTACGAGCCGATCCGGCCTCCAAGAAACCAAGACGCGGGGCCGCCTTCCCCCTGCCGGCTGCCTCTCAGGCCGGCTGTCGGAAGGCGGCCCGGCCTTAACCCTCATGAAGAAAGCCGCGAGAGGGCCGGCTCCGAGAAGCCGGCCACGAGAAGGCCGACTCCAAGAAGCCGGCTCCCACGACGCGGCCAAGATCGTACCCTCGAGGCCCGCACCCACATAACGGCGATGGGACGGGGCGTGGCTACAGTAAAGCCTGCCACCCCCGAAACCCGGAACACGCCTGGCACAATGCGTCGTACGGGGTAGCTCTGACCCGTCCGCCGCGGCACTGTTGCCATGATGACTATGGCGCCATGTAACGCCCCGGACACACCCGCCGGTGGTCGTTACTCCTTGCGGGATCTAGACTGGCCCCACAGATCAATACTAGTCTTTTCTGCGCACTTTGTCCTCACTCGTGCGTACCCGGGAGCAACTTCCCGGTCGGTCACCCATCCTGACACTACTTCAAGCTGAGCACGCTTAACTTTGGAGTTCTGTCCGAATGGGCTCCCGGAAAAGAAGGAATTCCTTATTGATATGAGTAGTCTATCATCCCTAATAAGCCAGGCTATCACATACACCCCCACTCAGAGGAATCGACGTCCTCGTCGGGCCACAGGAACGTTCCCTCTTGGCACAAACGTCTGTGCTTCCAGTCCGGTACATGTGCCATGCCGGGTGCCACGACGGGTCACAAACGTCATGAACAACATGACAACGCACCTGTCCGCAACCATCCGTGTAACCGCGAGGGTCGGCTCTGATACCAACTTGTAACGCCCCGGACACACCCGCCGGTGGTCGTTACTCCAGGCGGGATCTAGACTGACCCCACAGATCAATACTAGTCTTTTCTGCGCACTTTGTCCTCACTCGTGCGCACCCGGGAGCAACTTCCCGGTCGGTCACCCATCCTGACACTACTCCAAGCTGAGCACGCTTAACTTTGGAGTTCTGTCCGAATGGGCTCCCGGAAAAGAAGGAATTCCTTATTGATATGAGTAGTCTATCATCCCTAATAAGCCAGGCTATCACGCGCCATCCACGGCGGGCTGTCAGCGCGGCCCACGGGTGGTGGGCCCCTTTGGGCAGAGAGACGCCCGAAGGCGGCCAGGCCTCCCCCAGTCGGCCCAAGGCATGGCCGGCTTTCCCAAGCCGGCTTGCTCCTTCCCTCGAAGGAGGCGCCCCATTAAGAAGACAAGACGACGTGAGGCTACAGCGATCGCCCGCCAGGCGGCGGCGCTGTAGCCACGCTTACCTCGATAAAGCCCTCACCATCAGGATTGAGGCAACAGTAATCGGCCGCCGATAGGGCCCTAGGCAGTAGGGCCTGCCTGTCGACCAAGATGCCGGCAGCCGGCGGGCCCCAGCAGCCGGCGTAGAAGCCGGCGAGCGTAGACACTGACGGCTGGGACCCGCTCCCAGCCGGATTACCATTGTACCCCCGGGGGGTAGGCCTATATAAACCCTCCGGGGCACCCATGCAAAGGGTTGATCTCATCTAGGTTTTACTACACATAGAGGGAAGAGGAGAGCTAGCCTTGCCCTTCTTCTTCCTCTCGCCAAACAGCTCGAGGAGCGCCTTGTAGCTACTTGTTCATCGAGTGATCATGCGGAGACCCCGCAGAGCAGCAGTAGGGGTGTTATCTCCACGGAGAGCCCCGAAGCTGGGTAAGATTCGTCGGCGTGCATGTCTTCGCCTTATCCCGCTTCCAGGCACCGGCGACGTCTTACTGGCTCCCACACAGATAAGCCACCCGTTGGCATATGTCGCACCAACCACCAGACAGAGAGGAAAAGTAGATCAGAGAAAGAAAGAGATGTACCCGCAGGTTTCATTCATCCACGACAAAAGGGTGTGGAGCTAGGGTCCCTTCGGAGAGGAGACACGCGGTCGGCATCTGCCTCCCCGCCGCACACAATAGGGCCACCTCCCTCGCCCATGTCCTCACCGACGCCTACGCGGCGCTCGCCGACTGCGTCGTCCCTGGATGGACCTCCCCTTCGTGGGGCACCTCTTCCTCGGCGGAGGCGGCAGTGCGTGGAGGATGGATGGCGGCGACGACGGACCGAGCGGCGCGCCGGCGGCCCTGACGGCTCGGCTCTCGTCTGGGCACGACGCGTTGTGGACGGGGCGGGGAGGGGCCGGACCGGGCGGCGCGTGGACGGGGCGGCCGAGCGGCTGGAGAGTGGGCGTGGCGGTCCGGCGGCGTGCAGACGGAGGCGGCGGTGGCTGGCGGGGAGTATGTGGGGATAAGAGGTCGGGCAGGGGCCAAACTGCCCGAGGGCGTGGTCGCGGGAGGGCGCTTTTTTTTTGACCGGACGTGTTTACGAGGATTGTAACCCAATGGCATGGTGGGTAATTAAAGCATAAAACATGTTTGGTGTTTTGAAGCGATGTAGACCATCAGATTGCAGGTTTGAATGAATATGATGGTTTGGTTCTCCGCCCTCTCTTCCTTTTTCCTTTTATAGGGGTAGTAGATGTTAAAAAGGAAAACCGATCAGTTCGGTCTAACCAAACGCGACCTAGCTTTTAGCCACGACCTTGTCTTCTTATTTACGGACCCGTGCCACCGCCGGCCCACACGTTCGCTCCGCCTCCTTTTCCCCTCGCCGTCCCTCCCTCGCTCAGACCGACGAGCGCCGCCGCCTCCCACCAGCATCTCCTTCCGCCGCCGCTGCCGCTGCCGCCCCTCCCTGTGCCGGAGTCCCAGCTCCCCGCAGTGTATCGTGTTCCGCCCCTGCAACAAATCCAGCCCACGACTGCACGCGCGAGGCGAGGCGACACCAACCCTATCGGCACCGGCGCCGGCGAGGCGAGGCGACCAGCCGGGTGTTACTTGCCCGAGGTTTGCGGGCGAATCCCTGTCTAGCTAGCTGCCTCGCCCTCTCCCTGCGCCGTTCAGAGCGAGGAGGAGGCGGCGATGGGGACCATGACGATCGGTGCCAAGTACAAGACCACGCTCAAGGACCCCGGCCACGGCGGCGTCCTCCGCATGGTGCGTACCATCCTCGGTCGCCGTCTCCGCGGACCCCCCCCCCCCCGCCCCCTCCACCCACCCACACACGCACACCCCATTCGCACCTCCCATCCGAAACCCCCTTATTTCAGGCAGCTTGTACTGGTCTTGGGTTCTGTTTGGTTGGCTTGCGCCGGCATTGCTTTTGCTGCTTGGTCGTCGGGACGTGGTTGCTCGGCAGGGGGTTATCGGTGTTGAGGTGACCAACTGATTGATCCAGAGTACGTTTCTGATTGGACGCAAAACGGAACAAATTGAAGCATGCTGCTGCTTAGATTGGACGAGTGCGTGTGCCTGTGCTTTCCTCATTGTTGTATGTGTACCGCATCCAATATTTGGGTTTAGTTGTGGAACAGAGTAAGTCTGATCCTCTGTAAATTAGCATTGCGGTTGGAGCAAAAGGATTGTGTGTCAAGCCCGGTGCCTCCTTTGCCTTTAGTGGGAGCCAATTTGTGCCCCAAGTAAGAACACCCAGTTTGCTTAATGAAATTGGGGGCTCAACACATGCTATAAAAAATCCGCTTGAGGCAGTTGTTTGGTTCGTGATTGCATTGTTTATGTATGATGTTCCTAGTATTTTCATATTTGGTGCTGATGCAGTCTTACCGCTGCTTGCAAGTGATCATAATGCGCTTCTTTGTTCTTGTAATTGCAGAGTGAAGACAAGTTAATATTTACCCCTAATGATCCACGCTCACTAATGAAGCTTAGTGTTGATTTCCGAAGCATCAAAGGTACTTGTCCTTTGTCCATATATGCAGCGCTGGTTTCATAATCATAGCACTGAGGGTTGTACAAAATTGAAGTACTGCCATTGTTCTGATGTGTTAGGAAACTACTTAATTGTAGATAGATGGGCATTTACTAGATGTGGTTTGCGATTTGCCGTGGGTTTGTTTGAAATGATTCAACAGAATGGAGAACATATACATCCAAGATTACATATTCAGAATACATAGAATACATACGTCCAATATTACATATTCAGCTCATCAGCTGTGCCAGAGTAGGCCATGCATGTTGGTTGATGAGAATTGATTTCATGGTCATTACCAATATGCTTGATGGTAACTTTGTAGCTTCTTCCTACATGTGCTTCAGGCCACAAGTTTAACAAGGTAGATGGTAGCAAACCAACGCCGCCATTATTGAATCTTTCAAAAGATTCTGACAAGGTATGATCAATTAATTAAATATAAACATCCTGTTGAGTTTTGGTTGATAGGCATATGTATGCTCTGCATTTATTTCTGTGACTGAGAAGATTGTGATTTCTGTGCTTTTTTCAGGGGGGAGGCTATATTTTTGAGTTTGACAATGTTGGTAACCGTGATTTGTGTCGTGACTTTGTAGGTAATGTTCAGTAAATGTTCCTAATAGGCATGTCATTTTCTGCCATCAAATAGATCACATATTATGAACAAATACATCTTTTGAAAATGATTATTCTTGTTAGACTGAGTATATGCATTTTTAATGTTACTTTTGGTCCTTGCTTCAATATTTTGATTGTGAGTTTCACCTCTAGTCTACACAATTATTGCCAACAAAATATAGAACTAACTGGTGATGTTGTCCTTTCAGCTAGGGTTTTAGGCAAACATCAAGGTACTGTGCCTGCTAGAACAAATGTACCTCCAGAAAAATCGGCTGTGTCAACTGGTCCAGAACAGCTCAGTTCTGCCGAAATGGAACGGCGGATGAAATTGCTACGAGAAGACAGGTAATATCTGTATTTCAAACACCCTGCATGATTCTTCTGCTGACAGCAACATGGGGTATTGATAATAATTTAATAGTAAACCGCAACAGTGCAAGCCGTCTTGCTCTCTTTAGTAATTTTTGCTGAGCCCTTATGTGCTTGTGCTTTTCAATTGATTACCTGATTCAATTTTTTTTCTTGTTAAGTATGCATTTGGCTTTCATAGGTTCACTTATTCAAAGATGATACTAAAGCTTCACTTTTAACTGGTCTGTTTCATCAGCATACAAATCTGTGCAACATTACATAATGAAGCTGGTGGCATAGCTTCTAGATTGAAAATGATATGCCTTTTATGTGTTGTAAATGTAGAACTTTGAAAGAGCCAAAATAAAGTGCAGATGCCAAAATGTTTTCACCTATCCATTTTTTGTATGGGAATGTCATTCAGATATATTTCCTAGCGTACCTGAACTTGCTTGGGACGAAATGCTACTGTTGTTGGTGTAATGTCATTCGGTTATATTTTATTAATAGATCACGTCAGGAGCATGTTGATGCTGTTAGGTTAACAGATCTGTGTAGCTGTAGGGATGAACATTTAATCTTCCTATGTTGTTTTAAGAGAATGATACAGACAGATTTTCAGACTATCATAGTCAACCAGAGGAAACACAGTTCTGTTGTATTATTGTCTTGTTGAACCTTCTCTGTTTGCAGTGAACTGCAGAAGTTACATAAGAAGTTTGTGCTTGGCAATATTCTGCAAGAGTCTGAATTTTGGGCAACAAGAAAGGTAAAAACTACTGTGCACGGATACAATTTCTGTTTGTTTTGTAGTATATTTTTATTCAGTTGCAACCAATACTTATTTAAGTCCTGCAGAATTTACTTGACGATGAAACAAACAAAGCATCAAAACAAAAGCCAGGTTTCAAAAGTGCCATGCTAGCCGATGTTAGGCCATCAGCTGATGGACAGGTATGCTATGGGCCTATAGTCATTGCAAGCCTATGTGGCAAATTATGATAGTTTATGTAGTACATGGCTGTATCCTATCACTTATTGACTTCACTGAATGTTGGTTATCTTAATTTAATCATTTCTTATTTATGTGTATCCTTCCACAGACAAACAAGGTTACTTTCAGTCTGACTACTGAGATTATCCATCAGGTACATTGTTTCTACCTTTGTAATGAATTATCATCTAAAGCAGGTCTACCTGCTAGCATCATTTGCTACTTCTTCAACCATCATAAATGCAGCTATGCATCCATCTAAATGCTGGTCTGCCTGGTAGCATCATTTGCAATATTTTTAACTGTCATGTGCCATGCTATGTACCTAAAAAAGGTGTAATGCTATGGTTGATGGAATTTCTAAGCAGTTGTGTTGTTTAATGGTTTCACTTGACCAACTATTTATTAGCACCTAAATTGCATTCTGTGTAAGGAGCAACACCTCACTTGTTTTCTTAGGGTCATGTACTGACACATGGTCCTAGACTCCACGTCATCCTCACTGGGTGGTATTTTACAAACTGTAACTCTTTGTGATGACACAGTTCTATTTTTCTTTTCTTCTTCAGTACTTGACATACATATAGAATGGTAGGATCCCTTGTCAAGCCATTTTTATGCCATGAAAATCTAAATATGCCGTTTTTACTGCATGAAAAATGTAAATTCCACTGTGTTTAGCTATACCTGTTCAAAAACCTCGAGTGGGCTACTCAAATGCATTCTTGCATCTATTAGTCTGGATAATTGAAGCTATGCTCAGGATTGGCCTGTCTAGACTATCAGGCATTGTAAGCTTGTCCTGGACATAGTTACTTGGATTGCAGGTCACTGTGCGATTCACGATGTCAGGTCGAGCACCCTGTATTCTTGTGATCTGGTTGTCCACCAGGAAGCTGCTGGTCATGATGCAATAGCAATGGGACAAGGGCAGAGTGGAAGAGAGAGATTGAGAGGAAGTGAGCTAGTCCCACAGTCCACTCCCTTCTCATTCTCTTCCTTATTCCCTTCTCTGAATACTTTTAGATTGTATCGATGTATTATCTGACTCTTAGGGTCATCGGCCTGGATTCATCGGGCCACATTCATAATCAGTGTTGTGAAGAACATTGCCCCTTTTGACTCACATGGGTAGCCACCTATGAGTGAGGCCACACCGTCGTGACCGCATTTCTTGACCCGGTCGAACAGGCTTATTCTGGTCCTTGGGCTGGGCTACATCTGCTCAGTAATACTAGTTTACCTGGCATACATTATTAACCATGTAAATGCTAAACTCCGAGATTGTTTATTGGATGTTGAATAAGTCTTGAAAATCAGTTGTTATGAATATGATATATTATTTGAGGTTTTGCAGATTTTTGCAGAAAAGCCAGCCGTGCATCGGGCATTTTTGGATTATGTCCCGAAGAAGGTAAGAGTAGTGCATACTTGTATATACTATTTTCATGTGCCTTACCAAGGCTTTAGGAAGCTTGAGCTTAAGTTGAAGTTGGTTTATACTTATCTGTGTTGGCATAAAGTGGATTTGGATTCTCATTTTGCTCTGTTTTTCCTTCATCTCCCGTGACTCCCAAAAAGTTGTCAGAAAAGGATTTTTGGACAAAATACTGTAGAGCTGAGTATCTACTTAGGACAAAAAATACTTTAGCGGCAAAAGCTGAAGCCGCTGATGATGAGGAATTAGCCATGTTTTTGAAAAATGATGATATACTTGCCAAGGAGGCAAAGCTCAAGGTATAATTCTAGCTGTTTATTGTTGTCATCCTGCATATTTTGCAATACATGTTTCCTTCAAAAACCATTGATGTCTCAATTATTGTTTACAGATAAAACGAGTTGATCCAACATTAGACATGGAGGCAGATGCAGGGGATGACTACATCCATCTTCTGGTGTGTTTGTGTTCTTGCTACTGTTTTGTTATATCTACAAGTTCACAAAGACAAGCGGTTTATCCGTTTCTCATGATGAGCAACTTTGTCTGCTATTTTGATCACAACCTCATTTAGTGCTTAGTCCTATTTTGAAAAATCCATATCATTATTCTTTCGGGCATCTAGGATCATGGGGTTCTCCGTGATGGCAGCAGAGAGACAACTGATATTGATAGCGAGTTGGCTAGGAGAACACTTTCTCAGGATCTGAATCGGCATGCTGCTGTTGTTCTTGAAGGGAGATCAACAGGTGAAGTTTGGACTCAACTCAAAAGTTTTCATGCTGTCTCTTTTAAGTTTTTGTATACTGAAGTTGATTGGTCAAGCATGCTATTACTATTATGAGATGATACTGATATGCTAACAGCCTAACAGTTCTCCTGCGACTACACTTCTACTGGCTTCCTGTTTGTCTATCTAATACTTTCCTGAAAAAGAATGCACCGACAATTGCACAAATCAACCGTCCTATACTGCTGGTTGGTTGCACACTGTAATGCTCTAGTGTAGTACCTTCTCTGTGCTGGTGTACTTTCCCCTTCACATCAGAGGAATGCCAATCATTTCTACTTTGCATTTGCTTATTGCTGTTAATAACTTAGTATTAATGCACCATATGGTTTCAGTGCGTAAGGTGATTGTATTTGTTATGCGTCTTTTTGCAGATATTGAATCAACTGATACGAAGACTGTGGCTGAAGCACTTGCAAGGTCCAAGAAGGGTTAGTAATTATATCGCTGTGTGCATCTTTTCTCACCGTAATTAGTTCCTTACTATGCTGATGAGTTATGAACTGCAGAACCACCTCCTAGCTCTGTTGCTGATGATGCTAGTCATGAGAGATTGGTAAAGGTGGCCCGCATGACTGAGATAGAGGATCTGCAAGCTCCACGAAGTCTCCCATATGCACCACTTTGTATAAAGGTAATAGTTGGTTCATATGGCTTGATATAATATATTACCTCCGCCCCAAATTAGTTGTCTTAGCTTTGTCTAGATAATGGATGTGCCTAACACTAAAACGTGTCTTATACATCCGTATCTAGATAAATCTAAGACAACTAATTCGGGACGGAGGGAGTATCAACTACAGCAATATATCGCAAGATTTTGGATTTTCATGCCTTTCTTGTCTTTATAGGATCCTCGAGAATATTTTGATTCTCAGCAAGCAAATGCTCTGAGACCTTTAGGTAGCAATGATGGAAGAAAGGCCCGCAGCTGCAGCCTGAGCACCGATGATGCATTCCGTCATTTAATGGATCAAATATCTTCCGTGAAAATGAACTGTCCTGTTGTTCAGTCAGATGTTGCTCTAAAGGTAAGCAGTTCTACTTGAACCTGATACCAATGTTCTATAATAAACTTTACAGGGATTAGGTCCTGTTTCCTTGAAAGATGCATGTCTGTAGATATATCTGACTTGCTCCCTCCATTCCAATGAATAAAGCATGCATGCATTTAAAAAATGAACTTCAACAATAAATTAGACTTAACTAAATGTGGGTTAGAGAGTGGCGTTTTGGCACATGGGAGCGCACGCTCCTGGTTTTTATAAATGCGTCTTAAACATATTTTAAAATGTCAAAAAAATTCAAACAAAAATTTAGCACGTACATCTCGATATTGTACATCCTCACAAAGTCGTTTCGCGAAAAATCGACAACTTATGTGCCGCGTGTGAAAAAGACAAAAATCCGGTGTTACAAAATGTTTTTCGCAAGACATCCTTTTGTCTTTTTTACACAAGCTATAAAAAATGTCGGTTTTCTCCGAAACTTGACGTGCACACATATAATGTCGAGATGTATGCGCCAAATTTTTGTTTGAAATTTTTTCACACTTTAAAATATTTTTACGCGTGCAGGAGCGCGCGCTCCCGGGAGCACCAACTGATTTCTGGGTTATATGCGACTAAAATTATACCGTTGAATTCGTATTCGAAAGAAGTTTTCAATGGTATAATTTGTAGGTCACAAAAATTTATATATTATTGATCTAATTTATGGTTAAAGTTGGATTTGGAATGCGTGTGTGCCTTATTCGTTGGAATGGAGGGAGCAGTACTATCTCGGAAGCAAAATTGTTGGTGTACTAAACCCCCCTCCCCCCCTCTGCGCATTGGTCTATTACTCTTTCATTTCCTCTGTCATGGGGTTACCTCATCCAGTGTAGGTGAATCTTGTTTCCTCTGTAAACGGGATGGTGGTTCTTTGTGTTTGTACATATTTTACTGGAAGAGAATTTGCTCTTCCAAAACCAGTGAAGAAAATTTGCATAGAACTAACCAATCAGTTCCCAACCATTTCTATGGACACAATGATAGGCCCAACATTCTAAATGGTACAAACACTTCTACTATCAGAAAAGGTGATGTTTGTGTAACTGTTTTATATATGACTAACTTACACCTTATCTGGTCCACAATTTTGCATTGCCAAAAAAGAAACAGTATCCATTTTGCAAATGAAACTGGTTTACCTTTGTTTGTTTTGTTCCGATTCTTAATGTTGGATTGTCATTTCATCAACATCCCAATACTCCCAATTACCTGAATACTCAAAGTTTCCCTTAAAAACAAACATTTTGGATGCTGTATTGCTGTGGCTTCTCTATTCTTAAGGTATTAAATTGCATGAGCAGGAAAACCTAACTACCTACATGGTATGGGCCTAGGTTCTTAACGAATTGAATGAAGGAATTTCGCGTTCACGGAGGCTCAATCTTAAGAATCCCCAAGACAGTCTCCTTGGTCGTCTTCCTCACCGAACACGAGATGAACTTATGGATGTGAGATACTGCACCTATTTACCTTTTATGCAGAAGCTGTACTGTACTTCCAATTTTTTCTAGAATATTTACTTTCCGGACTTATCTTAATGCACCTTTATTTATTTATGTATATTTGTCCGACCATTCTAAAATCTTATCACTGCACTCGAGATCTTATTATACATCTTGTATTGACAGAGTTTATTGTGACTGTCTATTTTGTTAGCATTGGACGGCTATCCAGGAGTTGCTGCGCCATTTTTGGTCATCATACCCAATAACAACCACAGTCCTTAGTAATAAGGTGTATTGTCACTCCTATCTTGTCTACTATTTTCTAACCCACAAATAGTATTTCGGTGGAAGTTGCTAAATGTAGCTCAGTGGCTGGGTGACTTTTGATTAAACAAATGGTTACTGAAATGTAGTTTCCTGCTTCAAGATGAGAACAATACCAGTGCATGTTACATATGTGAATAATAACTAATAAAAGCAAGTACAAATGATCAGTTAATATTTTTAGTGGTGGAGTTTGATGTGTTGCCAAAATGGTGCTTGTCTGTTTCCTTGCTATCAGTAATTATGGAAATTGACCACCACCAGGTTCTTATTCTTATTACTCACTCCGATCCAAATTAATTGTCGCAGCTCTAGTGCAACTTTGTACTAAAGCTGCGATAATTAATTTGGATCAGAGGGAATATTATTTTTAATATATTTTTGGCTATCAAGATGTTGCATTTAACTACCCAATTTGTTTCTAGCTTTTCTCATACTGCATTAATTCTGTTAATAGAACCAATTACTGAAAAATAGCAGTTGTTAAGATTGTGTTATACAGTCTAGTATTGGTATATTTGTGTACACAACGTAATAGCAAGTCAAGGATGCCCAGATTGATGGTTATGTTCTGTGGTTTTGTCACTAATTTATAATCTAGATACCTGGTAGGACTGCTATATGGTAAGCTATCTTAAGCAGTTAAAACATCCAGACCATTATTGCTTAGATGTTTATGTACTTCTCCGGTTGTTCCACAGGTTCAACGGCTGAAGGAAGCAATGACACAGATATATCAGAA